>CAJDSM010003694.1:4021-30570 GCA_903981925.1 Ostrea lurida
GAAAATTTTGGTGTATGCTTATGTGGTTTTGTTTATTTTGCGCTGTGCGGCCTTAGGTTAGTTGATGTTTGTGATCAGTCTGTTTTTTACCGAAGTTATTGTGTATTGAATGATTTATATTGCGTCGTTGTTGTTGCTGCGTGTTTTGTGTATGTGTTTTAGTATTGGATGTGTACACCGTGGCGGCGCCTAACGATACTTGTACAGTATATTAATGAATAGTTCTTCCTTCCCTAACGATACTTTGACAGTATGTATCTAAGTGAGCGGGCATATTTCTTGTGTGTCCTTTTTTTAAAAAAACAGACATTTGTTAAGAAAAAGATATCCTTCCAATCTCTGATTCAGAGGAGCAAGATTAAAAGGAAATATTCTGATTGTTCTCGGTTTTCAATCAATTCATTGATCGGGGTATATTTTACCACTGTAGTCCATTAATTGTCCAATGTTTGAAAATGTTTCAACAAGCGTTTTTAATCGCTACTTATGAATTGCGTTTTCCTGTTATTTAATATAGTTCTCTCACAAGACTGGTCTCTAAATCTAATAAGAAAGTGGGGGTTATAGAATGATAGCTGATTTGATAATTAAAATTTCTAACATTTTCATACTATTGTTGACAATTGTTTGATTTCAAATATCAAAATTGATAGATAGCAGTAATACATTTTTTCTACTTTGGATACTTTTGCTGAGCTTTAGGTTCCCTTCTTTATTGTTATCATGTTTGGCACTTGGTATCATTATTTGCCGTGAGATAAACTCCACCGTGAAAAAGAACCACGTAAATCCATCCAGTAGAAAGTGTCATGGAAGGAAATGTTTAAGCTGTTATGGGCTTTACCTTTTGAAAATTAATGAAATGCTGTGTGTATTGAACCCACATATGATACAGATGAAGTTGGGTGTTAGTTGTTTTAAAGTAGCCAATCATGGGCAATTGCTTACTGCGATGATTATTTCAGGCGAGGATTCAGAAATTTAAATAGAGAGCAGTTATAACATGCCACACACTTTTCGGAGAATAAAATTGGTCAATGGAAATCTAAAAATAGGTGAAATCAGACATTACTTGTACTTTATTAAGTCGTGGCTGTCACTTGATATGTGAATATTGATCATATCCATGACAGATATTCGTTTCAGTCCCATAGTATAATTCTATGTTTGCGGATATTTACAGCCCTGGTGTGGGAAATTATGTTCGTAACACGATATCTTAATTTAAATTACTGGCAATTCTACAAAAGAAAGTGGGCGACTGCCGGGCTGGTTAATGGTGGTCCCTAACGAAAGACTGTTGTATTACACATACTCGTTTGATTTTGAATATTGTGCATTGTAATCAATTCACAGGGTTTCTGCCTTTATAATTTCCCAATTGGTTTCATTCGCTTTAAAGTATTCTTTCCCGAATTGAACACTAAGAAATATGTTGTGACAGTCCTTGTTTTGTCTAAATGCAAGTATATTATTTATGAAAATCCACTCAAAATTAATATAATTATTCTCTTCGTCAGATTACCAGAAACACGTCTGTTCTGTATCGCAGCATCGTAGGTATAAAGTGACTAGATTTTGGGGTGTTTTCTTTACTTCTGCGGTAAAAGGGCGTGGTATCCCCGACTTGAATCCGCCCCAGATCCAATTTTTAAGCCCAAATTCATCTTACATTCCCCCATGTTGAGGTAGGAATATCCCAATTCCGAAAAATACCCTCCTTCCCTACAGGAACTAAATGAACCAAAGTACATTACTTTAGCTTATCATTGGACACTCCAATATCTGTCTACCAGTGTGTGCATAAACATACAAATTAATCAAATTTACTTTTCCTCTATATTACAATTCATCAATGGAAACTTTCGACGCAAAACAAATATTCGACATGTGGAACATCTACTAAGTTTTCAGCCAAGTGAACTAACCTCGCTTTTTTTACTCAACAGTCTTTTGGTGTTACGTAGTATGCAGGGTTACCGTCCATTCCGCCGCACTTTGGGGTCCTCTTCAGTTGTGGCGGATGTTACAACTTCCTTCTGCATCAAACTCATTTGAAATTTTTTTCGCCACTTCCTTGCGGATGCCCGAACCGAGTTGTCCCCTGGTTTACTTGGCCCCCTAACGGACCGTAAAGCCAACCCTCCACGATCAAATGGGTATATTCTCTCGTGTACCACTAGCAAAAGCCAATCATGTTTCATTCTGCACACGAGATCTTGTGTCGGGTGGTGGACTCTCTCGGTTCCAGTAGAGGGAGAATCTCGATTCCCATCCTAGTAAAAATCTAGTACGACACAACCCCCCGCTAGACTCTTGCTGGATCTCTTTCAGTCTAAACGTCATGCATTTCTGTACCAGCCACAAAGTCATACTTGTTCAGGTGTTCCGTTTTGGAACAGGCTCGTCTGCAAACAGATAAGCCCACCGTCTCATCCATACCAAATAACCATCGTCGAACCAACAGACGAGTATACATTTGTCAGGTGCCTAGGGACGAGCTCCTCAGTCAAACAGAAATCGCCACCGCCTCAACAATTTCGGCTGGAGCATCTGTGAAAATCATGACTCTATGTCTCATCAGCAATCAAGTCTCTTACGAAGCCTGCGTACTCTCGACTCTCGCATGG
This sequence comes from Ostrea lurida, assembly GCA_903981925.1. Classification (NCBI taxonomy): domain Eukaryota; kingdom Metazoa; phylum Mollusca; class Bivalvia; order Ostreida; family Ostreidae; genus Ostrea; species Ostrea lurida. Next base: position 6,652 of record CAJDSM010003694.1, read on the forward strand.
AATTGTCACCAGTACCTCATCACAAGCTCCAATGCAAATCCTGACCTCCGCCTGGATAACTGCCAGACTCTTCCCATCACAACACTGGGGTTGTAACTGTTCCAATCTCGTCCTCAGCTTAGTCCGAGAATTTGACCAACTTTCATTGTCATGTTCATGTCAGGGAATTCGTTGCGAATACCTATCACTATACCGTCCATGAGCGTCAGATCCATGCTCCAACCGAGACAACCTTGATACTTGATGCCAGAGTTGCGCCTCTTAACCTTCAGTGTTAAAGATCTAAACTGCCCGTTCCAGAGTGGTTACCACTTGCTCACTTGCCTTCTAGCACCGTGTTTCATTCACTCATTACCTACATCCAAATTTCTTCAAACAAGGTGGACAGGATCAATATCCAGAGTAGTGCGTGCTTCAACAGTTGTGTCCAGATCATACTGCTATTCAAAAAATGCGCCGAGTTATCCCTTCGAGAAGTCACTTTTATCCATTGAGGCAGCTAACATATCTGCTGTGTTCATCGTAGTTCGCATCCATTCTCCTGATTGAACCAAACCAGCTTCGATTGTGCTTTCTTCCTACTCTATCTCAACATCTTAACTTCTCAATCTGTCCCCCGGTAGCATGGCCCGGTCTGTTTGCCGACCCCGTGTTCCGTACCACTAAATTCTATTCATACCGTGCTCATCACTGAGCACCAGAACCTTGTCGACCATGAAACCTTCACTGCCTACCCTGACACAATTACCCATGCTCTGTTTCATTTTGGCGCTCAACCCATGAACACATCATGTCAACACCTGATTACTTGCTAGGCACTTGGAGCCAACTTTAAGGGGTTTAACGGACACTTGCCCCGACCTAGTTTGGAATTCAGGCCCCTGAAGATAGACCAACAGAAATGCAAACTGATTAGGCAACTCGTGACACCCATCGTTACCTACTGACCCTGCTGCACTGAAGCCCCCCAAGGGTTTTATCGGAAGCACTTTGCCCCGACCTTATTTGAACTCCAAGCCTTGAATATGGAAAAGCAGCTGAAATAAATGCCGCCCCCCCGAAAGGTTCCCCTACATCAGACCTACAGCCCCCTATTACTGACATGCCTAACCAATGGAGAATCTCGACCTAGACCTTGTCCATAACGTTCCGTCACCTGTCTGAACTGGCGAGTGACCAAAACAAACCTGCATACTGGTCTGTATTGGCCCATATCTACTTTCACTTAAGCTGAGACCCTGCCACTGAAGAACTTTTCAACTGGCCTGCCCCTGGAAGCGTAACTGGTGACTTGGGTTTCCGGAGGAACTTCCGCACGTGCGGACAGGCAGTATGCTGGGAGGGCTGGGATTGGTCCGTGAATATCACTACCAATAAGTTCCCCTCACCCCAAGTATGCCAGCTAAACGTAGGAAATGATATCCCGTACCCCCAAACGACCCCCATCACACCACCTGGGCCTTTCTTTAGTAATGCCTGATCGACTAAATGGCCAAAATGCTGTTTAACCATTCTAATAACCCTCACCCTCTGGGCTTCCATAGACATCAGGCTGATCAAGGAAGTAAGGCAATCCCGTTCTAAATGGTTAGATAGAACCTCGAACCATAACAACCGGCTTCCCGAGTTTTGTAGATGGGCCAAGCTGATTGAACGTAACGGTACAGCTGATCGAGCTGATCAAGGCGGCCTTCTAACCCGTACAATTGAGCTTCACTATTTTCTATAAGGGTCATTGATGGTACTATTGATCTAAAATTGATCACGACCAACCATGCCCCCGTTGATTGTAAACCTGGCCCAGAAACTGCTGAATTATTCCATCAACTGTTCATTCTGGTCAAGTCCAAGTCCCCCCTGTGGCCCCGCTTCCAATTCTCGGATATCCCACACGCCCCACGTGACGTCATCCCCCGGAATACCTCTCCAACCGGCGACCCTGCATCCCTACCTAGGGTCCGCAAAGCTTCCCCCTGCACGACTGCCTTACGCCCCGGGATGCCCCGTCACCATAGCACTGGGACTACCTTGACCAGAAAACCACGCCATGGAAATCAATTTTTTCCTAACCCACTAAAAACCAGAGCCTAACAAAAGCCAAGTATCCCTAATAATAAGCTATAAGGCCATATCCATAATAACATCAGTGAAAATGCCAATCATCACCCGAAAAATTTTTCTTAATTGCCATATGGCTCCACTGCGACCACCGCGGCCCCCGCCTAGAATTCGCGGCGCAGTGGGGGCTAAATCCATCAACCGTGCCAAATAAAGTGATTTCTTCCCCCGAATGACACTAGAACTATTTGTGACAAGTCCTTTCTTTTCTAAAATGCCAAGTATATATAAGACAACCACGCCAAAATTATAAAAATTTCCCCAGATACAGGAAAACACGTCTGTTTGTAATCGCAGCACGAGGTATAAGTTGACAGATTTGGGGTTTTTCTTAACTTCCGTAAAAGGGCGTGTACCCCGGACAATCGCCCCCAGCACCAATTTTAACGGACCCATTCACTACATTTTCAATTTCGGATTCGCCCCCTCGAGTAAAATATAGAATAGAGAGCTGGTCAAATTTGTGACAGCCCTCTGATTCAATAAGACACTGTGTTGTATCGTGCGAAGCGTTCTGGATTTACAAGTAAGCATTGTAGTAATGATTTGCTAATACATGTATCTCATTTCTTGGCAAAAGAAACACATTTACGTCACTACGGAAGCCCGGTTAAGCCACTTACTTTAATGTCCGCCGTGGCCACCGTCCTCTTACTGTATTAAAAAAAGTGGGAGTCAGCCACCTTTATGTCAGCGCAGTGTATCATGTATAGGCTTCCCTTCAAACCGGACGGACGATGATGCATTGGTCCTACTGAAATTGCAATTTTACAAAAGGATCATACCGGAAGCCCCACGAGGTTTATAGTTACGACTACATACTTTACAGTATTTACGTCTTAAAGGTCATACGCAACGTTCGTTTATCCTGTATAAATTTTATACAACTATCTCATAATTAAATCATAGTGACCCTTAGATATTCTTTGAAGAAAAAAATGAGACAATATTTCCTGTGTTTTTGGGAACAGATACAGTTGATGTTAAAGAATAATTTGCACAATTATTCATCTAAATTTGGAGTTTTACTCTCCTTTGGAGAATGCAAATGCAATGGCACCTATACTTATAACAATACTATCAAAAACACTGTCAGTTGTTGTATAATTATAATTTTCTCATCATCCTAATAATCCTGAAGGGATTGAATGATTGTTGCGTTGTCTATAGCCCTTATTATTATCATTGGAAGTAATCATTTTGGAGATAGAAATTTTTTTGTGAAATGTCATTGCGTATGCCCTTTAATACACGTGTTTCGCTGAAAACAAAATCGGCTTAAATATCAGCATGAACATACAAACTTGCATGCACCTGTTTAAATATTTTTGCTATTACTTTGATCGGAAATCTTTATTTCTAACTCTCGTCGTATGATCGGTCCGTGAATAATCCCAAGATCATTCGGATGATCGTGGAAACTAAATATGCGGACCAGTCAACAACGCGGTAATGACATTCGTATCTTGTGAACTCCTCTTTGGGTGCACAGTGGGGAGAAAAAGCCGTTCGAAGTTAATGTAAGCAAGATTGTGACAAATTATAAGATGATGATGATTTCTAGTTGAAGAATACTTTTTAGCAATTATCTCCCTTGAATCTGTCGCTCGTCAAAATTCCTCAGGTAATGCTGCAATTCCTGAATAAATGTGCTCGAATGCAGGACCCTGTCTTTATGCTTAAAGGTTATGACTTTTTGTATCTTCATAGAAAAAGAGTTCAACTCGAATGATGTCCATTTCGTAAACACGATAGGACCCCCTGTTTACAATTTTTTTTTACCTAGTGTAACTTTATCATTCCGATAGAAAAGCCAATTTTTAAGCTTACAAAAGCGTGAAAGATAACATAAATCGAAATAAGAATGAGATATACTTCGAATATCCACACATTCGGAGAAAATTGTTGCCACAAACAATAGAAGGGGACCCGGGTATCCCCATAACTTTAGGTGCCTGTGTTAATATACACTTACGTATACAAGTATATGGACAGTGATTACCGTCTTAGTTTACAACTCATATGTACAGTAAAATGGCATTTTAATGTACATGTTATATAGACAGTGATACATCGTTAATTTCACACTTGGTGCTACTTTTTTAAGATATATATGTATGCATATAACACTGTACTATAAAGGTACCATCGATCTGAGTAGTCTGTATTATTTCTAAAAAAAAAGTTAGAGCAGTGGTACATGTAGAAATCACGAATATTTTTAAACGTCTTTTACTGACTCTTTAAAGATTAACAGCTGCCATTTTTACTACATCACAATAAAATAAAATGCTTGCATATTTTTGTAAGTCATCTGGAAAGTTTTACTTTTTCGAAAATTAAAAAATCGTAATTCGATCGTTAACAAAGATATCAATAACATTGGTCTATTAATATTTTATCTATGTTGGGAGTCCACACAGTAAATGCCCATTTGAAATAGCGCCGCCCTTTTTTGTAACCACCGTGACAACGGCGGATCCCATTTTTTTTTTTTATGAAACGTAAACAAATCAACATCAGATCCGAGCGTAGTTTGTTTATATGCCTACATAACATTTTTAGAATGAAGATGTGCATCTTATTTACTTGAATTCAACGTATGAAAAGTCATTCTGTGCCCAGTCGTTTAGTAAGCGTATAAATAAGTGGCCAATCTAGGGTATTTTCAATTGTTAAACAACTCGCACGGTCTACATCTAATTTCTTTCGCGCACATGCGCAGAGAGGTTGTCATGGATTTCCCCTTCATACATATTTAGAGAAAAGACCGGAGCCGCATAAATTCTACGTCATTTATTACGCAATTAGAATATAAATCATATACGGGTACGAATTTTATGCACCCAGAATGCGCATGTTCGACAAATTATGTTCTTCAGTGATGCTCAAACCGAAATGTTTGGAAATCCAAACATGAAAAGTATAAACTCTGTAAGAGTGATCAATGTAGTGCCAAAAGATTGGGGCCAAAAACTTTGAAGGATCAGAGCTATGGCCTGAGGAGGTAATCCTTAATTTTGATGAATGAATTTCTAATTTTTACCACTGCAATTAAGATACATATCCGTATTTCAAGCTACTAGTAACATAGTACATTAGCAACTGGGCTGTAGAGACCTCGGGGACTAATAGATGTTTTCATTTCAATAAAAATTTGCTTGCAAAGGTTATTGTTATTTGGTTTGAGGCACAGGTAAATCTTAAATCTCATTTTTCTACACCGCAAAAAAGTAAATATTATGGCAGCCTGGTATATCTTTAATGGTGAAAGCGTGTAAACATGGACAGTCGTGATTCAATAATTGATCAAGCTGTACTTAATGAATTATCACCCATTATTTTATTCCATGTACAGTTTGTTTTGGAGTATTTTTATCCATTTCAGAGGGTTTGATGTTGCAAAGGAGCGTCCGTCCCTGTAGATGTAAATTTTTTGTTTCTAGATTTCTGTGCCAGGTCCTAGAGGAAAGATGGCGTTTTGGAAAGAATGGAAACCCATGGGTGATGGTGAATCAATGAATGTCGGCTTTCTGTATACGTTCATCAGTTTTGGGCGTCGCCACTTCCTTCGGCGTCTTCATCGTGGAAGCTTCCTCACCATTTCGATATCAGTTTAGCTTTCGTGTCTCTTATTGGATCCATCACATTGGAATCTTTCTGGGCGCTGGTAATTCTAAAATATCCAGGCCGCTAGTATTCTTTGGGCAACTAGCATTTAATATTATGGACGGTGACATTTAATATTTCGGGCGCTTGTACTCAATATTTTGGGCGCTAGTATATTGGATATTTTGCCTGTGTTTTTGTTTTAACATCAATTCTTAATGTGACATGCAGCTAGTTCGATTAATCATGTATGATTATTTCCTCTTTAGGCCACTTGCCAGTATTCTGATGAGAAAGATGTGTACCGTCGCGTTTGTTTTCTGGGAGCTGCCTTCAGCAGTGTTGGTCTTATTGTTTTCCTTTTAACATGAATATGGTGTTTCTCCTCTTTTTTCTATGGAATTATGACAGGTAAGTAAATCAAGTTTTTGGTTATGAATTATGTGTGAATGATTAAATATAAAGGAATTTCTCCAGCAACACAAAGACACAGAACAGCGTATTGGTTCTAACGCATATGTGGTGTGATTTTTATCTGCCATGAAGAAAATTAATTCATAATAACTCGAACATGCTATTTTTTTTTAAAGAATGAAAAGGAACACATGACTTTAGGATTATTTATTTGGTACAGAGGGCCGTCTACAAAAGTATAAATTTAAGTTCGTTGAGCATAGAAACTTCTTACCCACTTTTGCTCTCAATCTGTATAATAAAAATATTTAACCAGAAATGACTTGAATATGAGAACACTTATTGTAAACAAAGCTCAAAATGATCCTAATTCCAAGACACAGACCGAACCCGCCCTTTCTAACAAGGCGTTCTCCAAAAAACATGCAACGTAGTCCATCCCAGAGTTTCTGAAAGCCGAAGTTAGCGTCGTTGCAGGAGTTATCTTTTCCTGTCAGTATTCATCCGCAACGCACATTCGCAACCTCGGAATATTTCGTACCTCACATACTAACCTCGAGTGTATGACGTAATAACCGCCATTGGAGAAGATGCTGCGCCATGTGATCACTGTTTACACGTGTTGACTTACAATCTTGACCATCATATAAAGTGGGATTTTTTTCATTCAAAACAGTGTTATCACCAATCGGAATTATAAAGTTAACACACTGACTGTTTAAATGACTCCATCTTTAAGAACTATGTAAGAACTATTTTAAGCAAGAGATGCGGTTAACAGGTGGGTAGGCGGATACGCATATCATTTAATTTTATTTCACGTGATCACCTAGCGCCGATTCTCATTGGTTAAAACACCTTTAAGAATTGAGGTGATTTTTCGACCAAGTACCTGAACAACAAGTAAAGTCTAATGAACATTTTTTTGTTGTGGTATATAAAATTAAATGATAAGAAATAAATCTTATATTTTTCGGGTGATATGCAGGTTATCACCGAGATTTTAGACGGTAAAACTTCATCAATTCGCGCATTGATGAGTTTTACCGTCTAAAATTCGGTGATACCTGCATCACCCGAAAAAAATATAAGATTCATTTCTTATATCAAATACTGCCATACAGCCAAGGTTTGATGTAGGCTCCGGAATGAGCCGAGGTTGGCCGAATACTGCAACGCAGACCGTTTGAATAATTTTCAATCTTTCAAACTTATCCAATCTTATATGAAGGTATGGGACTACGTTGGACTTGTTTTAGAAAAAAGTTAAACGCCTTTTGGAATGGGAGATTAGATCTGACTATTTCTTGAACTAAAGCGAATTTGAGCTTTATTTACAACCGATATCCTATTTTCGAGTCAAACTATATATAGAGAGAACAAAATGGAATAGAACCCTTGTGGTCGAGGTTTTTCTCTGTAAATTGATGAACCAGTTCATAAATATTGATGCATAGAAATTTTACAACAGTTTACCAGCGAGGATAGGATGACTGTAGGTGAGGTTAAAGATGTTTCTTTTTATTTTCATTGAGAGTATGAATTATATTTTGGTTTGTTAATGGGAAGGTTTTGGGGCATGATAAATATTTCATATCTAATACATTGTTAGCACGTCTTTGCTGTACATTAAATTCGGAATGCTTTCAAAAGGATCATGTCTTTTCAGTTACCATTAGTGGTTCCAGTATGAATGATCAAACAGAATCTGTTGATTTCACAGATACTGCAGTCCAGGAGAATCTTTCTTTACTGCTAAACCCCAAACCTCAATCTGACCAAATGGTTTTATAGTGTAGACATATAATCAAGAAAAAAAAACCGCTATTTGTACCTTACGTATGTCCCGTAATCGGAGACTCGGAGGCACATACATATAATAATGTAGTTTTTGGTCTCTATGTCTGTTTGTGCCACCTTTATTGGGGATTCAGGGGCTTCAACTCCCTATGTGTCTGTTTGTCCACCAAAAAAATAATAAACTTAGTCATATTTCACATGTATATGATTGTGACAAGACCCTCATATTTTGGCACCAAGAATTTTTCTACCTTCTTTGACCTTGGGTTTGACTAACTTTTGCAAAATTTTAAAACCTTGGCTATTATCATCTTTGCTGCCATACAGGGACATCATTGTTTCACAAACAATTTCTTTAGATTCATTCACCGTGCTCACTTTCTCAATGGTTCATGTTTATTGAAGTTCTTATTCTTTATAGGTATTGGTTTACTGTTTACTCTACGTCCCGTCTCACACAATGTCAGGACTGTACTATGACAAACACAGAAGCTTAGCCACGGGTGTGGCGACAGCAGGGTCCCGGTCTGGGGGGATTGTGTTTCCCAACTTCGTCCAAATACCTCATTGACGAGTATGGCTGGAGAGGGTCGTTTCTTATAGTGGCTGGTATCAACTTGAAACCTATCATTTTTTCTGCTTTAATTCGAGAATCACCATTACAACGAGAACAAAAGGCGAAAGAAAAGCGCATGAAAATGGAGGCAATTACAAGGAATAGTTCTTATCAATGTAAAATTGAGAGTGAAAAGCTTTTCAAAAGGGTTGACGTTTCTGATTCATCTCCAAGACCAAAGGTTGAGGAGGTAAATGGCATACAGGAAAAACAAGAGACAAATGATGCAAAGGTTAGTGAATCAGAAGATGACAAACTCCTTCATAATAATGAATCTCACAACGAAACTGTCAATTCTAAGCTCGATCCGAACAGTAATGCTGGTTTTGTGGCGAAATATACCATTTTGCATTTTTTATTGTGAACAACGTTTTATGGAATTTTGGAACAGTAAATACCTCTGTTGCTAGGACCAGAATACTTCACAACCATCAACTTTTCTCAGACAGAGTCCGCCACCCTCATTTCTATTTTTTCTGGCGGATCTTTCTTTGGATGCGTTCTAGGAGGTATTATTGAAACATACCATACGTTAATAGACTGTACCTGTTTTATTTGTGAATTTGGCGGTAGGAGTTGTTGGACTTTTCATTCCATTAGAAATGACACACACCATGCTCGGTTTGGGAATTACTGGGATTCTATGGGGAACCATGTTTGGTTTACTGTTAGGGTTGCTAGTCGTTGTCACTGCGGATTTGGGTGGGGATTCATATTTAGGAAGACGCCATGGGGTTCCTGATGCTGGCCAATGGTATCGGTTGTATCATCGGTCCTGCCAATCCAAAGAAAGATCCGCCAGAAAAAATAGAAATGAGGGTGGCGGACTCTGTCTGAGAAAAGTTGATGGTTGTGAAGTATTCTGGTCCTAGCAACAGAGGTATTTATGTTTCCAAAATTCCATAAAACGTTGTTCACAATAAAAAATGCAAAATGGTATATTTCGCCACAAAACCAGCATTACTGTTCGGATCGAGTTAGAATTGACAGTTTCGTTGTGAGATTCATTATTATGAAGGAGTTTGTCATCTTCTGATTCACTAACCTTTGCATCATTTGTCTCTTGTTTTTCCTGTATGCCATATTACCTCCTCACTTTGGTCTTGGAGATGAATCAGAAACGTCAACCCTTGTGAAAAGCTTTTCACTCTCAATTTTACATTGATAAGAACTATTCCTTGTAATTGCCTCCATTTTCATGCGCTTTTCTTTCGCCGGTTGTTGGTTTTTTATATTCAGTAAATGAATTGTTGTAACAAACAAAAATCTTAATAAAAAGAAAAAAAAATATTCAACAGGGAAAGGGGGCGGGCACCGGGTTGATCCACCTTTGTTTTAATGGGGCCCGGAAAATGGGGGGCAATTACAAATTCCAGATCTCTTGGAGCAAAGCAAAAAAAAGCGTTGAATGCTCGTTAGACAACCTTTCTAACAGATTTGATACATGTTTGATTACTGTAGCAGCAAAGATTTTGCAATGAATAACTGACTAGCCTAAAATATTTTTCTTTGGTAAGAGAGTTTATTGAAGTCTTCTCGGTCGCGAACTATGTGACGGGTCAGAAGATTCAAGTTTCTGGGAAGAATTGAAGGATTGTGTGGAATTAAAACATGAGAAAACACACACAGAAAAAAAAAAAAGCCCCAAAAACAAACAAACATCCCCCCATTATATTGTTTTCCAAACGAGAATCCACTAAAGCGGGAAAATACAACCGTAGACTAATTTAAGAATAGGAAGAGAACGGTGGTTTTAATCATTTTTTGTCATTAAATAGTTAGGTAATTTGTCCACAATTTTTCTTGTTCCAATTCATTTAATTTGCACGGACTGGCAGGACAGATAATATAATCAAAGAAGTACTTTTGCTTTCCGACCAAAAAGAAGGATGATTCTGGTATTTTATCCAAGGTTGTTCTATTGTATTTCTATCAATAAATAACAGATTCCAACTCCGCGATTGACAGATTCATAGACTTATCAAACTCCGGGGTTCGATAGATCATATATCCGGCGGACGACAGATCCTATTTTATCTTACCAGTCATTGAAAAACATCAATATCTAAAAAAACGAAGCAAGTCTGTGTTACATGGAGCTATTGTTATATGCTTGGTGAATAGCTTTATCATTCTAGGTTAAAGAAATTTGTCTTTTTCTTCGATTCTTTTCTTTTTAGCAGTGATTTTTTAAGGGCCATTTTGGGGTCCGGAATTTCGGGCCCCTTCCCCTCCCAAAAATTGCTATTTATTTTTCCCAGATCCAGCATCCCAATATTAAATTAGGAAAGGAAGGAAAAGTAATTTGAATAAAAAAAAAATATGCCGTGCGAATGATATATCTAAGAATTAGAGTTATGGAATGATGATTAAGATGAATAATGAAAATTTAGAAGGGTAAAGAGAAAATAAGATGTGTGAAATAAGGCAATATAATGTTTGATATCATTTGGGAAACTTATTTACGAAAAACCTATTTCTTCCCATTTGACTGAAATATCGACGATTTTTCCCAATTCGAAAGCCAAGGACCTTTTGTAAATATGTAGAAAAATCACTTTATGGACATTTTTTTGCCCGACAAATTCTAAAAATGGGTAATTTTTCTTGAAGTAAACTGCAAAATTATCATGATTAAATTAAAGGAGGCTTAAAGAACTGTTAAACATGTACAGGAAAGCCTGTTTGGAAAACTACACAAGAATCAATTATCAACATTTTTCGAAAACTTTCCTATTGAAAATGATACGTATAAAATATATGTTTACCACCAGCGTGCACCGCAAGGGTGTTCTCCGCGTACGACAGATCACTCCGCGGTCGATAGATCGCTACCACCTAGTGTGGTCATGCGTATGAGACTTTTTAAAGCGACGCCAACTATAACTTAAAAGTTATGCTGCAGGGGTTATAACGATTTCGTTTTAAAAGTCATCATTTCGCAAATATACGGTCGCTATTAATGACCTTGTTTGCGATTACCAAAATTATCACCCACTAAGTCATATGTGACTGATTGTTTTCATGCCCTTTGTTAGACTGTCATTTCCGTACTAGATTTGGACAACGATAATCCCGTTTTACTTGTTTCGAACTAAGAGCCACGACGGGTGTGACCGGTCAGCAGAGTATGCACCCTCCATAGGCACCTGATCCTTGCCTTCCGCGGTTTGTCGGAGGTCCGTGTGCCCGTACAATCGCTTTGTATATATGTTATGGGGGGGACTTATGATTACGTTTAACAACATTGTTTACTTCGCCAATTTATATGGAGAAACGTTCACATTTGCCGGCTGAAGGGCCGTTCACCGGCCTTTGAGCCATGAGGATCTTGATCGGTGACACACCTGCTATGATTAAGGACCTAAGTTTTTGCGGTTTCTCACCCTAAGGACCACCCCGTTTAGTCGCCTCTTATTTTAATCGACAAGCTACGGGTATACGAACCTATTCTTAACTCGGGAACCCAACGGGCCGTACACTTATAGTGGCAGAAATCTGATAATGTACAGGCACCTGAAGTATGGATACTACTTCCGCCATCCCATCTGATATTCTTGGGTGGCGATAATTTTTTTCGAATGTGTGGAATCCCGGTCTATCTCATTCCTATTTTCGATAGTCTGACTTTTCTTTCATAGATCGGCCTTCAAAAGCATACAAATCAGTCTTTTAAAGGATTACATTCACTTCACCGATTCTGAACATAAAGCGAATATATATATATATAGATAGATATATATATATTATATATATATATATATATATATATATATATATATATATATATATAGATATATATAATAAAGGTGGGGGCGGTGTTAGAAGAAATATGTAATTTGTAATGTCTTTGAAACAATACGCAATTTCCGAGATATGCGCCTTCCGTGAGGACCACTATTGACCGCTTGGTGGCAGGTACAAGATTATAGAACTAGTTAAGATACGCAAGCGTAAACTTTCATTTATATCAGGCCGATAGTATACACAATTTGACTGAATATACAATACATTAAGATGAAATCAATATTTTTTCCTCTTCACACGAGTATACTTCTATCAAAAATAAGACGAAGATTATAATATTTGTGTTGAAGCTATTTTATTATAAATATGTCTTAACTGACTATAAATTTACTGTTACCTGGAGTTGGAGTAATATTGCACACAGCTGGTACATTTAAGCATCTTTTTAGGCAATATATGAAACACAGCATAAACATTTGTGTCCACAGCTTGTGTACGGAAACGAGTTCAACAAAATGATCGACAATTGACAAACTCGGAAATTTAAATTGAAGATCGTCAATCCACCAGGATTCTGGGCTAACTCTCTTTTTGAAGAGCTTACCTTGAGAATCGGACCTTGTACGTTTTCACATCCAAACGTGCTAAAAGTACTCCGTGGTTTCTTTAAAATGCAACCTTGGCAGTAAATGTACAAAGCAATCTACGTATGGCCCGTCGAAGTATGTCATTAATTAAGTAATATTCATTTAAATACGGCAATCCTGAGGTTCCGTATATTTGCCAAACATGTGTTAGCCCCGAGTTCAATGCTGAAGAGCTTAGGCCACATGAACGTGTATAATCCACACGAACATACAGTATATCTAACAACACGTAAAATAAAAAAAACCAACAACAACAAAATGCAAAGCCAATATATACCCACATGCTTTGAATGCCGGGCTTTGGCATTTGTAAAAAGGGGCGTTAGGTACAGTTAACGGAGAAAATTCGGGTGGAAACGCTTACCTTGAAAATGCAATTTTATAATGCAATCTTCAAAACCACTCCATATTAACGTACGTGTTTAGCAGCGACCTGGAGGACATTAAGCATGCTTCCTCTCTCTACTGCTGCTGTATCTGACAAAAGTTCGTGCTGATTTACAGCTAACTGCATACACACGAAATTTTCCCTACAATGTCAAAATTTCAATAGGATTGAAATCCGTTCATTATTATTGAAAATTGAAACCGATATTGGAATCCCGACATAACTAACTTTTCAGATCAACTGATTTTTCAATCGTTTTTTAATTCTTATCTTTCCTGACAACAGAATGTTGCTCACACTCGAGATACATGTTGTAAATCTACGTAGTGGACGTGTCATCAAAATCGACCTCCCCCTCTCTCTTTTCTTTTCGAGCCGTTGTTATGTTTGGTAAACTGTGATATTTTATACTTTTTTATGACATGGTCGAGCCTGGACATTTTGCCCGGACTTCTATGTACTTTTTACTTGTTACGCAATGATATATCAGCAGGAGAATAGACGTGATTATAGGATACGATAAGTTTAAAAATGCTATGGATTCAACAAAAAATGCGGAAGTCATCAAAAAGGCTGCAAGATCAAAAGAAGATTATATTTTATATCTATAATGTACATTTCGGTTATTATTATTCAGTGTTTCAAAGAATTGTTAATTCATGAAAAATGCAACACATTCTTTATAGATCAAAACAATCCTAATTGCTGGATGTACATTTTGGACCAGGAATGAAAAACGCTAAATTCATGATATGGTTAAATGCAGCTGGAGGAAGCCGCAAAGATAAGTACTAGAGTCCAAGTGCGAGCTTACATGTATGCTTGGATGCTCAAGCATCCACATCATTTTGTCCCCCCTTTTTTTTTACGGATGCGAGTCGTTTTGAAGGAACTGTCAATGGTAAGAAACTGCGTCCCGGTAAACAGTATACATTGTCGGTCCATGTTCCTCTTTTCATGTAATGATAATAAGTGCTTTAAAATAGTATACTTATATAACTTTTCACAGGCACTCCACATCATATACATTTAATAAAAAACAAAGTATTTATTGGTGTTTCTTACGGGAATACCTTTTTTTATTTTTGAAAATATATTTAAAACGTCAAGAGAGACGCGAGGACTTTTGGTAAAATGTCACGACGTCGGCTACGGAAAGCATACATGTATATGATCGGACCAAGCAGAGTGATATAAAATCTTTTTATTGTCTTTGACTTTCCAAAGGATCCGCTGATGAGAAAATTATCTTAATTCGAATGTATCGCATTCGTTGCACCACATCGTTAATAGTTTACCACTCATACCAGGAAATCGCTTCCTTCACAACTTGGTGACAGAGTGGGATTCTTTGGAGATTCACAATGTATAATACCCAATACGAATGTTTTAAAAGTTTACCATCAAAAACTTAGGGACAATTCACGCCAAAAATGTTCTTCCTTTTCGCCTGTCCGCTATTTGCTATTATATTATATTACTCTTTATATTCATTAAATTGTGCTAAATATATGCGTATAAAATAAATTAATTGGGTGTTAATGGAAAACAAATGTTGAAAATTCTGTATCAAATGGTTGATTTCGGATTTTGAGCACATGTTAATCAAATTGATAAAAATGTTTGCCCTACGCTACAAATGTTATGGGTCGACGCCTTCAATGTCTCTGACGGAGAAAAGACCCGCCAAACTTTTGTTACTCTGGAAATGGCTTCAAATATATTCTCAAAAATCCCATAAAATGCGTTTTTCTGAAAAAAAAAAAGTGGTGGGTCCACTGGGACCTTAAAGCGGTTCACAGACCACTTTTCGCTATAAGGCATCCACTTGAATAAAGCCCCTGGCTACGCACTGACATGCATACTATTGTTGGTTTGTCTTCAAAAGAGCCATTTTTTAGTATCCAATTATGATTAATTAAAGTGAGCAATTTCGCAAATTCTATGGTGGTCTATGATATTCAATTTGCAAAAATACATGTATAACCCTTTTCGTTAAAATTGAATATTGTTATGAATATTTCTTGCCAACTATTTGACCGTTTCGTTACATACGGGTTCTGAGTACGAATTTACTGTGGTTTACTTTGAATATAATAGAAGGGGTTTATATACTTTACAGGAATATGAGATCGATCACCTTTTTCATAATGGCTAGATTCAACTATTATGGTCCAGTTTCATTTAATGGTCTTTGCCTCCCTGATATTTGCGTTTAAAAAGGACCCGTATGTTCAAGGAGGTCCCCAAATTGTAATGCCACTCCATTTTTTATGCGCACCAATTGCCTATGTTACCTGTGATAACAATATAGGTGACCACCCTCTTTATAAAAAGAAACGTTTCTTCAAATTGATACAGATCTGTTAGTGTGTTCTCTGATTGTCTCTTTTTTTCGCCAGCACTCTTTTTTCTCCTCGATCCTTAAGTGATGTTATCCATAAAATATGTGAACAAATTCAACAGTATTTGTAGGTCGTAATGTGGTATTCCATTGGCCCTGTGATGATCTGGCTTAAGTCTAGCTTTTCACTGCGTGTCAACTTTCTATTAGATTGGATCTGAATGATTGAGATCTTCATCTTTTCTTGCCATCACTATAATGCATATCCTTCAGATAATGTGTCTGATTTCTCTCTCTCTCTCTCTCTCTCTCTACTCTCCTCTTACTCTCTCTCTACTTCTTCTCTTCTCTCTCTCTCTCTTAAAATTGGAACATATTGGCTGTTATTCGTGCTCTTGCCCTTGCTAACATCCGTTCGTCCTCTTGTGATTCTTCTTTTTCTTTTTAAAGATATTATGATTCGCCAAAACTCAACCAGAGACTCTTTCCTTTTCTGGTGCCTTTAAACCTTTGTGTCTGCATGTCTCAATACTCGTCTCAAGAGGTTAATATTCTCTCTATCTCTATTCATGATCTCATTCAGTTCACAGGCATGATGCCATCCTTATCTGCTATTGCAGATAAGGAATTTTGACGGGAACAGAAAATGCTTCTCTACACGTAGAGCCATTTTGAAATTGTTCTACACATTTTTCCTATCTGTGTTAATTGACCTTACGAGAGAGAGAGAGACGAGAGAGAGAGAGGAGAGAGAGAGAGAGAAGAGAGAGAGGGAGAGAGAGAGAGAGGAGAGAGAGAGAGATTTTCATTTAAAAACCAACGGGCTTTTGAAAAACTAGCAAACGCTGACGTTCCTTCGAGAATTTTTCAACTCCTACTGAGACGTTCAACAGGCTGTTCATGGAAATCCATAATTTAGGACATATAGGCTTGGTACTCAGTGCGAGACGCTTGCAAGCAACCAGGACCTCCGATGTCTTTGGTCACATTGGAAAGACCCGTGATTCTCTGGCGTATGGCGGAAAAGACAAGAACATTACCCAGGTGATAACCAATTGCTTCCTCTTTTAATAATTAGCCCTCTCCGATTTATTTGGTGGTGCGCTACAATTCTTATGATCCTCCCGCCAACACTGTACAAGTTCGATCATGAACTTCAAAGTCGCGAGATTTTTTCTATAATTGACTGCATCCAAAACGCATAATTTCTCCACACTTTTATACAACAGTTCCTTACGGACAAATTAAAATCTAAGGCTTTTCAAATAATAGTAGATAATTGCGCTTTTTTTAAGGTGGAATGAAAGTTTGACAATTATCTTTGCCTATGAATTCAGTCATAATTATTGATGAAAAGATGCAACAGCCTAAACACAATACCTTCAATGTTTATTTTTTAGGATTTTTTTTTAGATTTGTTTTTTTTTAAAAAACGGAAAAAAAAATACATTTTTGTCCTAACCTTTCCATTACATAACTCTATTTGTATTGAAAATAAGGCAAAATGATATAGTAGATGAAAACCACTGAAAACAAAATTCCTATTCAGTGTTACTATTATTTTATTTTGAGGAAAAAACATGACAAAAATATCAGAAATCGTCTTTTTATTATATCAGACAGGATAAAATCCACTGAATATATGTAAGGGGAGAAGCACATATGTTAACCAAATAATATTCAAACCAAAAATTGAATAAAAAGTTTAAAAAGGAACACATGATATTTTTTTCCAAAAACCTTTGTAATAAAAATATCCTTTAATAGGAGTTACCCTTCTTGGAATGTATGGAGTGAAAAAGCAAGGCAACATTTTGATCACAATTTAATAAATTTCGAATTCTAGTTTTATCTATGGCATTATCTGGACAGTATAGAGATTGGCATTATTAATATACATACTTTCAATGTTTATTTTGAATAAAGCTTGGGATACCCTTTAGAATAGCACCACTGACTAATTAAATCCAAGTTAAAAACTAGGTCCGTATTAAACTGGTCCCCCGTTTGATGGTGCAACACAAACTTGAGCAATCGACTGTACCCGAGAGAAAGCGATAGCACAACAGGTACCAGTTTAGCCGTATAGACGTATCGCTATATTCGCCTCCAATATTGGAACCCGACCATAACAAATAGGAAGGAAAGACTGGTTAAATATTGTCGGGTTCAATGTGTGGAGGCGAAATAATCGATAAATGTAATTTTGTGCGTTCCTTAAACCTTTTCTTCCTCGACTTAAAACGTTAAACCGAAAGTAGACCGTGTTTTCAAGCGGCCGGACGCGTCACTTAGCTATATATGGGCAACGTTTTCATACTACGCTTAACAAATCGGCCACCCGAAAATACAAGTTCCTGGTCGTTGGGAGGGAAAAACAAGATACATCTTTGTCAGAAACTACTCCGATTGCCTACACAAGTTACTCTGAAGTAATATTAAGAGCTATGCTTGGTTTCTTATCGATATTTTATGTAGTCTTTGGAAACCGTATCTTCCACAATATGTTGGTATTCCTATTGGGCATTAATTGTGCCCCCTTATCCGACAGACTTATTTTTATATTCATTACGGGGCAAATTTGTTTAAAGAATCTGTTTACGGAGATAAAAACAAAAAACTGCCGTGTCCTTTCAACCTTACATATAGATATACTTGAGGATGTCTTATCAATAACAATAAGAATTTTCATAAGTATGCCCATTACATTATATCCGACGAACTCGAAATAAATGACACCACCAAAATCTGACCATATCTGTTCGTATCTGGACTATTTACTTCATATTGACTCAATGGCAACTGACAACCAAATTTAATGATAAACGTAGATGACTTTTGAACTTTAGCAATCGTCAACTGATAATTGTTACCACTTTACCTGCTTTATGGTGTGTATGTCTCCCAGTTGATTAGTACGCAAGGAGCAAGTCATGTGCTATGGGGACTTTTTTAAAGCGAGGCCAAAATACTAACTAAAAAGTTGATGTTGCAGGTTTTAATTTAAACGGTTTCATACCCTTTGTTAGACTGGTCATTTTCTTACTAGATTTGAAAGGGTAATCGTTTACCTTGTTTTCAACTAAAAGGATCACGCGGTGTACGCGTCAGCAGAGGATGTTCTCTCCCATGCACCTTGATCCTGCCTTCCGTTTTGTCGGAGGTCTCGTGTTGCCCTACACTCGACTTTGTATATATGGTTTTTAGGACTATTGATTTACGATACACTATCTTGTTTATTCGCAAGTTATACCTAAAACTTGCTCGGTTTGGATCGTATTTATGTTCTAAATTTACAACTGACAATGTATAATTTCTGAGACTTTTCTTACCGTTTTTACATATCCAATAAACTGCGATTCATATGTGCGCCAATCTTTGAAGGCTGTAACTTCCCGGTTGTCAAGTTTTTTTTTACTATTCCAGAGAGGTTACCAAAGCCCATATTATAAATACATTTTTGATGTTATGAGCAACTTTTTCTAGGTGCACGATTGCAGACCTATATCACTGTATTCTTGATTTTTGCCCTAAAATTTCATGTAAAAATATCTAGCATACTATTCCCACTATGCTTGGAAATCCAAGCTAGTTATTTCTGAAAGCCCCAGCGAACTACAACTTATGTAGGCCAGTTCAAATGTAACTCGTTGATGTCTGTATCTTATTCATAATGCTAACCAAAACTCGAATTCAATAGGTCATCACTTTGTAGCTTTGATAGAATAATATCTACTGATAATCTCCGTGTAGCTTTGTCTCTGTCTTGTAGAACTTTTGTGCAGTGGAAGGAGGAACAAGAGGACTGATGATGCAATAACAGAGACACTAGAAGCTAGAAACGCTGTTGCAGGCGATTCGTTTCTCTTCCAACCCCAACCTATCAGAAATAAAAAACATTTTCTGTTATATAAAGGTTGAAATGCTACACCAGCAGAAAATTTGATGTGGATGAAAAGTATCTGGATATGATAAGACAAATAAATATATTTCGTCAAAATGTAGTTTTAGTCTAGAAACAATTTTGATTTGTTTTAAAAACAAAAACCCTCGTTGGGAATCGAACACGCGATCTACAGTTAAAGTAGGCAAGTGCTAATTACTAAGCTACTCATTTGAAATGAATTGACATAATAACCCTGTATTATTCATTTAGATATTTTCTCCATGTTGTCAACGAGAAAGTTCAACATTATGGACGAATAAAGACTCTTACCTTACAGGCTAAAATTCAGACAATGTTTTTCAGTTTCCAGTCAGTAACGTTTTGCTAGAGTTTAATACAAAAAGGCTATTTTAAGTTAAATTGTGTCAAACGTAATTATAATCCAAACAAGACATATACAAAATCGAGTGTAGGGCAGACACGCACCTCCAAACAAAGCTGAGGTAGATCAGGTGTCATGAGGAGTAAGCATCCTCTGCTGACCGTCACACCCCCCGGAGCCCCTGTAGTCGAAATGAAAGTTAAACGGGATACCGTAGCAAATCTAGTAGGAAATGACAGTCTAACAAAAGGGTATGAAACCAAATCGTCAACATATGACTTCGTATAATTTGTGGAATCGCAAACAAGTCATTATAGCGGACACGTTAGAATTTGCGACAATGGATCGACTAATCGACATCGTTACATAACCCTGACAGCATCAAACTTTTTGTTAGTATATTCCGGCGCTTTAAAAAGCCTCATACGGTATTAGATGCTCTTGCTATTCGAACACACTGGGAGATATACACACCATTAAGCAAGGTAATAGTGTATTATTATACATGAGAAAGGGAAAGTTGACGATTGCAAGTTAAAGTCGTCCATGCTTTCATATTAATGTAGCTGTCCAGTCTGACCATTAGATCAATGTTAAGTAAAATATCCAAATGATTGAAGCAGATATGTCAGAATCTGTGTGATTCTTTATACTGTTTCGCATGGATCTTTAAACTCCCAAAAGAGGGCACATGATCGCACTAAAATGATAATGATTGCGTTTTTATATTTATAATAACGCTTATTCTAACCTACTGTAGGTACCCAGAGCGCTTTACAATACAACTATTACCCCAGCAGAAACATAACAAACCAAAACCTTCTCGGTGAACTGCGCATACAGCGTTTAGAATATTAACATCTGACAATATATTTTCTACTGTAATGCCAGGTACCCCTTTACACTTGGGTGGAGTGAGGAATTCGTGTAAAGTGCTTTCCCAAGGACACAAACGTCGGCCATGCCACCGGCCAGGATTTAATCACAACCTCTCGGTTCGGAAAGCCATTAGACCACCGACGCCACTCACTGAGCAATTGCAATTGGCCTAATCATTGACAATAATGATATGAAGTATGGCGTGAACAAAATGATCTATGTAAACTCTTGAATATCATTTGATATACATGTACTTTACGTAGTGATTACTGAGAAGAATATTATCAAAAAAAATTTCCTGTACATTTGAACGAGGCCCGAACTGTGTAAACCCGTCCTAAAACCAAGCGACTTTCTATTATCATTATTACTTACAGTATCCTTGTAGGTTTTAAGAACATTTTTGACGACTCTCCTACATATCTTTATTGCGGAAATTTGAAAACTTCTCCTACAAAAGGCCACTTCTAAAATATTGGCGATGCAGATTGAACTCACACTACATCAGGAATCTAGCACATTTGATTTAAAGAAATTTCTGATGATACAATATTCTTATACAGAATTCTGAACCCTTTCTGGACTTAGGATAAGAGGTAACATGTATATTAACAGTCTAAATGTTCCAATGTAAATTTTAAAAAAAAACCAACCTTTTTATAACCCCGTTGCAGTCACCAAAGTCTGGAACTTAACACTAGGACATATAGCAAGGTAAACAAATCATAACCACTGCAATAATTAGAGGCCATAAATATTAGCTGTGTGAGAAACCTTTCCTCGTCTATGTTCATTATTCATTTAGGTACATCCCTGTGGCCAAACCTCCTTCACAAATGTATACAATTAATTTCTGTATCAGACAATAGGGGAAAGATGCTGCCTGGAGTGTGGTGACTGTTAATATAATAGTTCTTTTACAAGAGCGATGGACAATTCCAAAATCACATGTATACATGTTACAATCATGTTATATATCATTATTTCTAACCATACATACACCAACCAGTGGCGTAACCAGGAATTTTCATTGAGGGTGCATAAAGACTAAGGCGAGGGGTCTGAGAGTCGCTATATGCCCCCAGCTCAGAGGTTTTTTAAAATATTCCATTCGGTATGGGGGCCGCTTTAGGTCCAGGACAGGTCCTGATAGGGGTCCAGGGGGCGAAGCCCCCCCGGAAGCTGAGAGGTTTAGTCTTTCATTATAAAATGAGGTTGAACACGTACCAAGTGTATCCCCTCTGTTTATGGCCTTGCAAACTGAAGAATAAATGTTGCAGCGTGTATGCATCACTCCCTGTTTGATTTCGATCGTGGAGAAACCCTGCATAGTTTAAACAGGTCGACATACCCTGTACTACTCAGAGTATATACATGCATTTATATTTATACTTTATTTCGATTAAGGGCTACCGGCGGGTGTGACCGGTCAGCAGAGGATGCTTACACCTCCATGGCACCTGATCCTACCTTCGCTTTTGTCGGAGGTCCGTGTTGCACTACACTCGATTTTGTATATCTTTTTTGGAATATGATTACGCTTGACGCGATGTTAACTTCGCCTTTTTTTATTGAAATATCTCATTAAATAAAACTTTGGGTGGGTTAGAGTGAATGGGCTTAATCCGCTCATACATAGGAATTCTTGCACATTTGTGAATTTTGACAAAATAATTTCACTAAACAGTATCTAGTTTTACTGTTCTTCTCCAATTACATGTACCTTCCTCTCATAAGAATTTGACCCTTGGATTGAACAAACCTGAATCCATTTTACCTTGGGACAATTTGTGTCAAGGAAGATGATAATAATGACGCCCACAAACCAATAAACGATCAGAAAAGATCACATGGGAAGGTGGCTCGGGAGAGCTAAAAATTGATCTTATAAAATATTGATTAATTAGTAGGGTTCACTATTTTTGGAAAACGTTATTTTTGTATTTATCTTAATAAATTGCTACATGTATGTATATTCTGTACAAAAATATCTTACCTTAGAAATATTTAGTTTTCAAAGTATACATTTACAGGTTTTTTTTGGGAATGTAAAAATATGACCCTATTAAAGGGCAACGTTATTCAATCAGTTATGTAGTGAACTTACCGCCAATTGGAGGACCGATGATACAACCGATACCATTGGCCAGCATCAGGAACCCCATGGCGTCTCCTAAATATGAATCCCCACCCAAATCCGCAGTGACAACGACTAGCAACCCTAACAGTAAACCAAACATGGTTCCCCATAGAATCCCAGTAATTCCCAAACCGAGCATGGTGTGTGTCATTTCTAATGGAATGAAAAGTCCAACAACTCCTACCGCCAAATTCACAAATAAAACAGGTACAGTCTATTAACGTATGGTATGTTTCAATAATACCTCCTAGAACGCATCCAAAGAAAGATCCGCCAGAAAAAATAGAAATGAGGGTGGCGGACTCTGTCTGAGAAAAGTTGATGGTTGTGAAGTATTCTGGTCCTAGCAACAGAGGTTTTATGTTCCAAAATTCCATAAAACGTTGTTCACAATAAAAAATGCAAAATGGTATATTTCGCCACAAAACCAGCATTACTGTTCGGATCGAGTTAGAATTGACAGTTTCGTTGTGAGATTCATTATTATGAAGGAGTTTGTCATCTTCTGATTCACTAACCTTTGCATCATTTGTCTCTTGTTTTTCCTGTATGCCATTTACCTCCTCAACTTTGGTCTTGGAGATGAATCAGAAACGTCAACCCTTTTGAAAAGCTTTTCACTCTCAATTTTACATTGATAAGAACTATTCCTTGTAATTGCCTCCATTTTCATGCGCTTTTCTTTCGCCTTTTGTTCTCGTTGTAATGGTGATTCTCGAATTAAAGCAGAAAAAATGATAGGTTTCAAGTTGATACCAGCCACTATAAGAAACGACCCTCTCCAGCCATACTCGTCAATGAGGTATTTGGACGAAGTTGGGAAACACAATCCCCCCAGACCGGGACCCTGCTGTCGCCACACCCGTGGCTAAGCTTCTGTGTTTGTCATAGTACAGTCCTGACATTGTGTGAGACGGACGTAGAGTAAACAGTAAACCAATACCTATAA
>CAJDSM010003697.1:0-25535 GCA_903981925.1 Ostrea lurida
TCCAATGTGTTATCATGTTTCTTTCATGGTTAATAATGACTTAATTAAGGCTACGCAATGACATTTCACAATTTTTTCTATCTCCAAAATTGAAGACTCCAATATAATAATAAAGTTACAGACAACCAACATCACTTCAATCCCTTCAGAATTATTTTGATATGATGAAAATAAATCATACAACAACTGACAGTGTTTTTGTAGTAGTATACGTGCAGGTGCATTGCATTTGCTTTCTCCAAAGAGAGGCAAAACCAGGCCCAACTCCTCAGTCATACTGTATCCCTGCCATTTGGACACTGAGCTGAAGGACCGGTACGTGCTGAATGGCCCTTACATCATGCACCTATCAGCGACTATTCTGGCACCATAAACCTATCGAGTGCAAGGGAAACCCTTGTTATGGGTGTTTTGCAGTGGGCATTTACTTAGAGGAAATACAACAGAAGGGCTCAAAGTTCCCACTCCTCATCTGCCAAGTCCAATGTGTGCTTTGTATCCAGGATGATTCTGAGACACTTTATATCTTGATTTCATAAAGCAGCAAGAGACACATGAGATGTGCAGCATCGTTTATCCGTCCCGAGACTAGTATTGGGCCGGGGAGCGAGTGGGGCCCGGAAGCTAGAGTGGCCTCAGAGAGAATGGCCCTGAGGAGCTAGGAGTGGGCCGTGGAGCGTAGATAGGCCTCGAGACTAGGAGTGGGGCCCGGGGAGCTAGATGGGCCCTGAGGAGCTGGAGCAGGGGCCTCGAGCTAGGTGGGCCCTGGAGCTAGAGGGGCCTGCGGAGCTAGGAGTGGAACCAGAGGCAGTTAGGAGTGGGCTCGAGAAGTAGGAGGAGTTGATGGCCCAGAGTAGAGTGGGGCCCGAGAGCTAGGAATATGGCCCTGAGGAGCTAGGATTGGGGCCGGGAGATTCTAGGAGTGGGGCCCGGAGGAAGCTAGGATGGTGGGCCCTGAGAGCTAGGAGTCCGGCCCGGAGAACTAGGAGTGGCCCGAGAGATAGAGTGGGACCCGGAGGACTAGGAGCTTTGTGTGTTCCTTACTCACAATAACCTCCGGAAAAGGGCTACCATCATTCCAAATTTTACAGATCACCAGGCGATGGTTGATTGATTGTATTATTTGTTGTTTTACGTCCCTCGTGAAATATTTCACTCGTCCATTGCCGGTGAAGGGCTGCAAATTTAGGCATGTGCTCGGCACTCAGACTTTGAGCAGAAATGGGATCTTCATCGTGCCACAATCTGCTGTTGACACGGGACATTTGTTTCGTCTCTTCCAAAGGACCACCCATTTGCCGGTAGTCGCCTCTTACGACAAGCAAGATGGTGCTGAGGACCTATTCTAACCGGGTCCCCATAGGATACCAGACGACGAGAATGTAATGCCTACCCACTGGACAAATAAATGGAGTTTATGATTATTTGTCCTTCCCACAGAGCATAATAGGAATAATCCTACTTCAGTATAAAGGCAAATATGATGAACAGTGATCAATCTCGTAAGTCTTCCGTAAATAAATACACAAAACAAGAGTGGCAATCACGGACCCCTGGACACACAGAGGTGGATGCAGCCTAGGAGGATTAAGCGTCCTCTGTAGACCGTACATAACCGCATGAGCCATTGTCTTGATCAAGGAAAGAAGTAAATCCGTAGTCAAATCGTGTGTGAAAAATGACTTAACAATTGCTATGAAACACATCAACAGCATTTGCCCACTGCAGTCCATACTGGTAAACTAAATCGTTGTAATGACCATAGAATTTGCAGAATGCTGCTTTTAGCATGAATTTTGAAACCCCTGAACACAAACTTGGAACTCTATTAGTTCTTGTCTCAATTCAAAAATATCATTAGCACAGAGCACATCAGTCCATCTTCAACTATCTTATTTTAAGTAGAGACATACAACACCATATGCAGGTAGTAATGGAATATTGCTACATAAGTATGAGAAGTTGAAATCATCTCGTTTGTCATATAAGGTTGAGTTTAGTTCGTTATTGTCAAAGTTCAATAAAAAATCCTAAATATGAAGCAGACATGAAAGACTCTGTGTTTCTTATTCTTATTCATTGGATATACTGAATCGAATATGAATGAAAATTCATATTTATATAATAGATAAAATGTCAATATAATGTATATCAAAGGCCACTTTTATGTAAAATCTTTTTAAAATGAATTCTCCTCATAAGAATATAAAAATAGTCAGCTAATAAAGGAGCACAATTCATGCCATCGGAAATCCAACAGACTGTTGGAATACCTGATTGCCAAAAACTACAATATTCTCAATGAGGAACTCCAGCATTGCTTTAATATCAACTTCAGAGTATATGTATCTTGTTAGCTCACCTGAACGAAGGTTCAAGTGAGCTATTTCCTTGATCGCCTTTTTGTCCGTCGTCTGTCTGTCTGTCCGTTAACTTTTCACATTTTTCGACTTCTCTTCAAGACCGCTGGGCCAAATTCAACCAAACTTGGTACACATCATCTTGGTTAAAGGGGCTTCAAGTTTGTTCAAATGAAGACCAGGCCCCTTCAAAGGGGAGATAACCACGTCAAAATGCAAAAGTAGAGTGTCCTCATTAAAAATCTTCTCAAGAAACCACTGGCCAGAAAGCTGAAATTTTATGGAAGTCTTCCTGATATAGAGAGATTCAAGTTTGTTCAAATCATGACCCCGGGGGTACGATGGGGCCACAATAGGGGATCCAAAGTTTACATATGATATATAGAAAATCTAAAAATCTTCTTCTCAAAAACCACGGGCCAGAAAGCTGATATTAATATGAAGCTTCCTGATATAGTGGAGATTCAAGTTTGTTCAAATCATGACCCCCAGGGGTACGATGGGCGCCACAATTGGGGATCAAATTTACATATGATTATATAGGAAAAATCTTTTAAAAATCTTCTTCTCGAAAACCACTTGGCCAGCGAAAGCTGAGATTTATAGGAAGCTTCCTGTAATGTAGATTTAAGTTTGTTCAAATCATGACCCCCGGGGTACGATGGGCCCCAATAGGGATCAAAGTTTTGCATCATATTTATAGGCAACAATCGTTTAAAATCTTCTCTCAAGAACCACTGGGCCAGGCAAAGCTTGTAGATTTATATGACAGCTTCCTATATCAGTTTGGAGAATTTCAAGTTTTGTTCAAATCATGACCCCCCGGGTACGCTATGGGCCCAATAGGGATCAAATTTTTTACATTGAATAATTATATCTAAAAAATCTTCTCAAATTTACCCTATAAGTCCGCCAGCCCCCCGCCCTCCTGATATAGAGTTGCGAGGCCAAGGTCCTCAGGTAGCATGTGCCCATGGATCTTGTGCTGTGGATCAGAGTGGAGTCTACAAATCTAATTTTAGAATGGACTGCATCACTAATCATGAACTACCCTTCCATTTTTCATTTTTATCCACCATCTAAACGCAAGGCTTAATGAGCTTGTCAGATCGCCTCTTCTTCCTACCTCTCTCTTCCTCCTCTCCTGTTTATAATGAAGATACGACAACACGCGATCTCAAAGCTCACTTTAAATCCTTCTGTCAGTAGCTACAACATATAAAAAAAACATATATCACATATCTATGATCAAGTCATTACTAAAAATTATTTGTACAACCTCCACTTGATCCCACAACACAATAGAAGCCCATAGGTCACCCATCCCTCACCCTAGGACCTTTGGCCCCGCACTTATATCAGACAGCTTTGAAGCTACAATCTTGACGAAATTTTTAAGATATAATTCAAATTGATAAAAATTTAGTCCCCTTATTGGCAGGCCCATACGACCGGTAATGTATTTGAATCAAACTAAATCTCCAACCTAATATCAGGAACGCCTCATAATAAATCTCACTTTCCCTGGCCCCATGTTTCTTGAGAAGAACTTATTTTTAAAGATTTCCCTTATATATCTATATGCAAAACTTTGTCCTATTGTGCCCCATCTCCCGGTCATGATTTGAACCAAACTTAAATGCCCCAAAATTATAAAAAGGATCTTCCATATAAACCTCAGCTTCCTGCCCAGTGTTCTCGAAAGAATTACTTTAAAAGATTGCCTTCTATACAATCAGAATGTCAAACTTTATCCTCCAATTGTCCCCATTATACCTTGTCGGTCCATGATTGGAACAAACTTTCATCGTCCACTATTATCAGGAATCCTCCATATAAATTTCAGCTCTGCCCCAGTCGGTTCTGAAGAAAAGATTTTTAATAATTTCCCTATATAATATAGAAAACTTGATTCCCTATTGTAGCCCAGCCGTACCCCGTGGAATTTTACAAGACATAAGTCCCTCCTATATTCACGGTAAGTGCCATATAAAATTCAGACGTTCCTTCCAGGGCTTGAGAAGAATTTTAAAATCGACACCAACCTATCTGGCAATTTCGTCTTATCTCCCCTTTTGAAGGGCCTGGTCCTATTTGAACAACAAACTGACCAGCCCCTTACCCTAAGATATTATGTACCAAGTTTGGTTCGAATTGGCCCACTTCTTGAGAAGAAGCATCGAACAAGTTATAAAGTTACAGCGACCAGACACGACAGCCTGAACGACAAAAGCGACAGAAAGCTCACTTCGAACCTGTCTCGTCCAGGTACTAAAAGGTACAATACTCTGATGCGAATTAAGCAAATTGCTCGAGTTCTCATTGGCAAATATTGTAATTTTTGCAAATTCAGGATTTCCAACGGTCTGTTGGACGACATTGCATGAATGTGCTCCTTATTAAGCTCTACCTAATTGATATTCTTATGAGGCAGAATTCATTTTAAAAAGATTCTACATGAAAAGTGGCCTTTGATATACATTATATTGACATTTTATCTATTAATAATAATGATTTTCATTCATATTCGATTCAGTATATCCCAATGAACTAGAAATAAAGGACACCACAGAGTCTTTCATGTCTGCTTCATATTAGGATATTTTTATTGAACTTTGACAATAACGGCAAACTAACAACTCAACTTTATGACAAACGAGATGATTTCAACTTCTCATACTTATGTAGCAATATTCCATTATCACCTGCATATGGTGTGTATGTCTCTCAACTTACTAGATATGCAAGAGCTTGTTCTGTGTATGATCAGTTTTTGAATTGAGACAGACTACTAACAAACAAGTTCTTGTTTCAGGGGTTTCAAAATTCATGCTAAAAGCCAGCATTCTGCAAATTCTATGGTCATTACAACGATTTAGTTTACCAGTATGGACTGCCAGTGGGCCAAATGCTGTCTGATGTGTTTCATAGCAATTGTTAAGTCATTTTTCACACACTGATTTGACTACGGATTACTTCTTCTACCTGATCAAGACAATGCGCTCATGGCGGTTATGACCGGTCTACAGAGGACGCTTAATCCTCCTAGGCACCTGATCCCACCTCTGGTGTGTCCAGGGGTCCGTGATTGCCCAACTCTTGTTTTTGTATTCTATTTAGGACTTACGAGATTGATCACTGTTCATCATATTTGCCTTTATACTGAAGTAGGATTATTCCTATTATGCTACTGTGGGAAGGACAAATAATCATAAACTCCATTTATTTTGTCCAGTAGGGTAGGCATTACATTCTCGTCGTCTGGTATCCTATGGGGACCCGGGTTAGAATAGGTCCTCAGCACATCTTGCTTGTCGTAAGAGGCGACTACCGGCAAATGGGGTGGTCCTTTGGAAGAGACCGCAAAAACCAATGTCCCGTGTCACAGCAGATGTGGCACGATGAAGATCCCATTTCTGCTCAAAGGTCATGAGTGCCGAGCACATGCCTAAATTTGCAGCCCTTCACCGGCAATGGACGAGTGAAATATTCTCACGAGGGACGTAAAACAACAAATAATCAATCAATCAACCATCGCCTGGTGATCTGTAAAATTTGGAATGATGGTAGCCCCTTTTCCGGAGGTTATTGTGAGTAGAGGAACACACAAAGCCACTCCTAGCTCCTCCGGGTCCCACTCCTAACTCCTCCGGGCCACTCCTAGTTCCCCCGGCCCCACTCCTAGCTCCCGGGCCCCACTCCTAGCTCCTCCGGCCCCACTCCTAGCTCCCCCCCACGGGCCCACTCCTAGCTCCTCAGGGCCATATTCCTAGCTCCTCCGGCCCACTCCTAGCTCCTCTGGCCCCACTCCTAGCTCCTCCGAGCCCCACTCCTAACTCCTCTGGGCCCCACTCTAGCTCCCCCGGCCCCACTCCTAGCTCCCCAGGCCCCACCTCCTAGCTCCTCAGGGCCCCATCTCATAGCTCCCGGGCCCCACTCCTAGCTCCCCCGGCCCCACTCCTAGCTCCTCAGGCCTACTCCTCCTAGCTCCCCCGGGCCCCACTCCAGCTCCTCAGGGCCTATTCCTAGCTCTCACTCCAGGGCTTACTCGCTCTCGGCCCACTCCTAGCTCCTCCGGGCCCCACTCCTAGCTCCTCCGGGCCCGGAATACAACGATGCTGCACATCTCATGTGTCTCTCTGCTGATTGAAATCAAGATATAAAGTGTCTCAGAATCATCCTGGATACCAAAGCACTCATTGGACTTGGCAGATGAGGAGTGGGAACTTTTGAGACACCTTCTGTTGTATTTCCTCTAAGTAAACTGCCCACTGCAAAATCACCCATAACAAGGGTTTCCCTTGCACCTTGATAGGTTTATGGTGCCAGAATAGTCGCTGATAGGTGCATGATGTAAGGGCCATTCAGCACGTACCGGTCCTTCAGCTCAGTGTCCAAATGGCAGGGATACAGTATGACTGAAGGAGTTGGAGCCTGGAGTTGCCTCTCTTTGGAGAAAGCAAATGCAATGCACCTGCACGTATACATACTACAAAAACACTGTCAGTTGTTGTATGATTATATTTTCATCATCATCAAATAATTCTGAAGGGATTGAATGATGTTTGCGTTGTCTGTAACTCTTATTATTATCATTGGAAGTCTTCAATTTTGGAGATAGAAAAAATTTGTGAAATGTACATTGCGTATGCCCTTAATTAAGTCATTCATTAAACCCAGAAAAGGAAAACAGTGAACAAAACACATTGAATCATTCAAACACCAAATAGATGATGAGAGACAAGAAGAGAGAGAGAGAGAGAGAGAGAAACATTACTTAAATACAATATTTATTTGATGTTGCATTGTTAGTCTGGTACCCTGACCCGCTAAAAAAAAATAGCGGGTCAGGGTACCAGACTAGTTGCATTGTATGATATTGATGTGACATTGTATCATGAGCCCGTAGGGATTCAGGTTAGATTATGTCCTCAGTATTCGGCCTTGCGTGTCGTAAGAGGTGACTGAATGGGTCGGTCCTTCGGATGAGACCGGAAAAACCGAGGCCCTGTGTCACAGCAGGTGTAGCACGATAAAGATCCCTCCTGCTCAAGGCTCTGAGTGCCGAGCATAGGCCTAATAATCAATCAATCAATCGATGAAATTCCTAAAAATGAAGAATGATCACGCTAATAACTCCTATAGAGAATAAAAGTGAGTAAATTGGGCAAATACGGACCTCTGGATAAACCTGGGTGGGATCAACGATATCGTCCCTGACCGAGAAACTAAAATTCATTTCATAGTTTACACAGAAGGGGATGAAAGCGAGGTGGGGGTCTCCTTAGAGCGAGATTTCAAGAGGATGTTATGGTACTAGAGTAAATCTTCCCCCTGGGGGTAAGGTTTATTCTAAAGCAAGTCCACTGGGAGAAGGCTCACTCTAGAGCCAGATTTCTGGGAGGAAGTATCACTATTGGGGGGGGGGTCTGGCTCAACACTCGCAGGGCATATCATCCATCTCCTCCTCTACTTGGTCACAAACCTCCTCAAGTTCACTGTCTTCTCAAACTGACTTTATTGGGTCGTAGCCTACAGTTATTGTCAGGCGTCTCATGATCCACACCATTCCTGAGCAGTTAAGTCCTTCTGACCAGGTGAATCCTCCCGCCGAGCAGTTAAGTCCTTCGACCAGGTGAATCCTCCCCGTCCCCTGTACCAACTTTGACACTGCATTATCATTATCGGGGATTTCGAACATGCTGGAACACATGACTCATACATGGAGAAAGCCTGAAATGATCCTCCTCCAGCCGATGATACGGTCTGCTATTCCTCCTTTTGTGCATCCTGGAACCCCGAGTCGGAACCTGTCTTCCTTTGAGAGATGCATTCAAAAAGGTACACGTTTTTTCACATTTTCCTGATTACTCATTCAATGAGCTCTTCGATGCATTATCAGTGACCGATATTAATCCAGAGAGAGCTCCGATGTTGTGCCTCCTCGAAGATAAACCTCTCTTTGGCCAACGTTGGACATATCGTGGCTCTCCACCCCCAAGGGGCAAGCGTCTGTTGGTTGGCCACGAAATTCTCCACAAGCTTCGTCATTGACCCTTCGTTTTTGGATGTCTCCTTCCGGACAGTCCATATATATTGAAATGGCCAGGAGCCTCACACTTGAATTTGGATGTCTCCTTCCGGACAGTCCATATATACTGAAATGGCCAGGAGCCTCACACTTGAATCACCACGACGGTTTCTGTTTATGCCCTTGTTGTGATTTGGGGTGCATCTGGGGAAGGATTTATTCTTGCAGTGTAAATTCCTTCTCCAGTTCCTCAGTTATCTGACATTAGTCCCGTGTATCCTTCTCCAATGCCGCTGTTCACATCGAGTGCTGGACCCATTCCTTGACTACCACCATTACTTCCTTCATGGGCTTAAATAGCTTGTTATACCAAGGGTGCTATCATTCCAAGACAGATCCTTGTGCCTAGGCACGTTTCTACCAAAGTCCATTGCACTATCTGGCTACTGGGAAGGGGCTGTGTTTCATTGGAGTTAGGTCCAGGAAAAGGCGTATGCATGTCTGGTTCACCTGTCAGGGTCCAAACGTGACGTACTCCACTCAGTGGTGCCTGGTTATTAAAGAGAAAGAGCAAAATCTGCTGCTAGTCGGGGACGGTCATCACAGCGGAGTGGGGCATCTGTGTACATGTGTCATCAACTATAGGGGGATCCGGGTTAGAGTAGCTTCTTAGTACACCTTTCTTGTCGTTTGAGGCGATTAAATGAGGGGGTCCTTGGAATGGAGCCATTGGTGACATCTCCTCTGGTGATAGCATAACATAATATGCCCGCATAAAAAGCAGGCATATAAAATCCAAACAAAATCAAGAATTGACTACCACAGCCAATCATATTACCGGTAAGTCTGTTACCATAATTTGATGCCAAAAAGTGATTTCATCTCTGCCACTGATAAGATTAACTACCACAACTAGGGTTGGTTACATAATTGTTTTATTTCGTATTTCCATGGCATTAAAAAAAAGGGAAGTAGAAAAGTATCCCAATGGTGTGGATCTTGTGGAGAGGTAATAATAACACTGTTTTAATGTCTACCACAGTACACTTGTACAAGGCATATCAAACTTGAGAAATGTACGCTGCTAGGTATCAAGGAATGTCCACATTTGACCAAATGAAAAAAAATCCACATATTAAAATGAATTTTGATCAGCAAATAAAAATTTGCTTTAAACTGAAATGTTGGTATATGTATAAAAATGTTATAAATCAAAATGTTCATTTAAACATTTAAAAGAAGGGAATATACATATATATAATATACATCATATTGCATGTTATATTCTACTGATGGAATACAAAGAGTATTTGAAATACAAATGACATTGACAAGGTATATTCTACACTGTTGATTAATGACGTATTCTTCAAATACTGAAACATATATGCAACCTTCTAAATCCTATTTTCAATCTTCTTTCATGTTCTACTTAAGCAACAGTCTGTTTAATAATGGATCTAGAAAATGATCAAAGGTGGTTGGGATGTTTTGTGACCGAAAATAGCACAAAATGGCTTTTTTTGTTGAACATTTTTTTTTTTAACCAAAGATCTCCACCTCTATTACATACACCCCTTTAGATCCACCCGTTATGTACAATAAGCTTTGGTTCATTGTTCAGTGAGCTGTACGACATAGGAATTTCATTGCTTTCTACTACTCTATTTACAGTGAAATCATAGTAATGGGGAACTACACACGGAAGATACAAATTCCTTTATGAAATATGAATATAATCATCCATGCTAAAAACAAACTTTCTAACTTTAGGATATGAACTCCAAAACATTTCTGACTTGGGATTTCAGATTAATGAAACAATACTGAATGAAATGTTTTCTACTCTTAAAATTTTCAACCTCTGCCAAGAGAGACAATCAATTCACATGATAGGTTAAATGTAAAAAATACAGATTCTAATTAGGAGATTAACATTTATATAAAGTAAACATAAAATTCATAAAAATAAAATTTTGTTTAAAATGTCTACAGCACTTAATTTAGTATATACTGCTATTTAGTTTCATTCACAAAATTAAAACACAATCAATTTAGTGTCTGCAGACTCATAAAAAAAGCACTACAATTGTTCTGATGTGACAATGATTGATCATCAATTGTTGAAGCTGCCTCCGGACTGGTTGAGATTTAGGTCATTTCCTTACTTTCCCCCTGACTTGCTAGTGGTTTTCCATAATCCCTGGATGTACGTCTGTAGAGAGGTTAGGTTCTTAGTCAACCATGTCCATGCCTGCTCCAAACTGTCAAAAATAGTACAGCAAATAAATAAAACATTTGCATAAGAAATATCTCAGAAAATACTGAACATGAGAATGACAAGTCTGAAAAGGCCTCGGGATCAAAATGCGTCTTCTGCCTAATCCAAGTGCTATATATATGAAAAATTCATGAACATATTCCCAAGGAATCTGAAGTTATGGCAAGCTATAGAAAGTGCTGATGGACAGACAGTCTGAGACAGACAGATTACTATAAAGATTTAAACTAGTACTAATTGTAACGGGGACTAGCCTACAACTATGTATACGGAGCCCGTTACGGATGTTCCCCAAACATTTCCCCCATTCAGCAAGTGGTGTTCATTTTGTTTTAATGCAAGCGCATTTTTACCATACCAATCTGTACATGGAGACACCACTTTCTAACGTCAGTAAAAGACATGGAACAGAGAGCCCGAAATGATGTAAATGAAAATTGCACGTGCATTATAAACGGATGCGCTCTACATTTTTCCACAATTAATAATCTCCCTTGTTTAGAATTTTGCAGCATAATACCTGATGATCCTAATTTCAGTTCCAAAAGCGCTCATTAAAGAGAGAGATGATGCACATTACGAAATCATCCAATCAGATTCACGCACGGTGCGAGCGTGTGCGGTATAATTATTTTGACATGCACCAATAAAGCAAAGAGTCCCAATACATATCTGAAATATACATTCAAACTATTTCATTCAATTGTGAACTTTATCTCATAGGAGTGTAGTATTCACTTTTAAGACATTTTCAGGAAATTACAATGCACGCGGCATTCGGTTGGCACGAATGCCCGAATTTTGATAAAGTTACATTTTTTCTTGAACACCATTCTTTAGGCACTCATTGTCATTACAACCTTGACAGTAAAATTTGGAATTGATTCAGTGCTTATTAATTCAAAACGTTATGGCCATTTTTAGTATCCGAGAAATGACGAAAGTGAATTTGCAGGCATCACTACCGCGGCACAGTGAGTACTTTGAGTATTACTTTTGATATACCTTCTCAAAGAGTTTCAATGATACTCTACCAGTATTAATTTGATATTGTTTTGGATCACTTGTTAAGAAAGTGTACGGCAATTTGATAAATCGTCCATCAGGAATTTCAGGCACATGCGCGTGGCTGAAATGGAATTTTGACTATAAACCCTCTAAGACATTTCATAGATGTACTCTACAATTATATCAATTTTCAAATGATTTAACAAAAACATCAAACTATAATGGTCAAGTCTGGAAGAATTTGGGACATTTTGCAAAGACGATTGCACGTGCATTGCGCTAATGCGCGTTGCAATTTTTATTAACATAGTTGGCTGTGAACTTGGGATTTATGTCTACTATGCTGTGACATATTATGTTCTATTCTTAACTTTATAACAGTTACGGGCGGATTTTGTTTATACCAATCAAAATGCAGACACGTGCTACCGCACGTAGCAAATTCGAAATTTTGATCACTACCAATCAATTCAGGGTCTCGAATGTTCTTCTACGCAATATCCTTAATGCTCGGAATATCAAAATGATTCAAATTGAAGATATTTAAAAAGTTTTAGACTTGAGTTTCCGAAGTTAGGTGAAGCCGGGAAAAATTGCATATGCACGTGACATGCATTTTTCAGAAATACATGTACGTTATCTTTTTCCGATACATCCTTCAAATCTGATATTACTATAGTTTCCTAAAATTTAGTTTCATTATCAGATTTTTCCCGGTGCCCAGCTTACAGGTTCTGAGAACACTTTTCGAGACAAAAATTTAGGATTCGGGAGAATAATAGTTATAATAAGAATAATAGAATAATAAATAAGAAACAGGGTAAAAACCGGAATTATGTTTCCCAAACTTTGTTTGGGGAACATAATTATATGAAAATCTCTAAGTGTTTACATGCCATAGCCACTAGTAGTGAGTTTTTTTTGGGGTGCCTATATCCACTCAATTGGGAGAAATTAATTCAACAACAGAAATGACTGTTGCTCTAAAATATGATATCTATCATAGTGACAACAGTACAAAGATCCAGATGAATGATACCTTTAAAATATGAGGTGCACAATGGCACCATGTAACAAAGAATCCCTGAAAGTTTCATAGAATTCTGTTGAGTGGTTTTAGAGGAGTAGCAGGCGGGAGGTGGGAATGGAAGAAACACAGGATCGCTATAAACTACCCGCTTCGCTAGCAGGGGTATAATAAAAATAAACTGAAGCATTTTCAAAACAACTAAAATATACAAGCTCTAAAAAATATCAAGTAAAAGCTGCGAGAAAAAAATTGGTTCCACAAAGTAGGTACATGTACCATGCTTAACAAGATGTTTTTGTGAAACATGAATGCCCCCATATTCCACATGCCAGTGGAAGGCTTGTCATAAAGATTATGCATGTGAAATATGAAAGGTCTATCCCTTACCATTCAAAAGTTATCACCAATGTTAAGTTTTTAAAATGTAGGTCAAAATTCAAGGTGAAGGTCAAACATTTTGATACCAGATAAAAGGGCTTGCCATAAAGAATACACACGTGAAATATAAAAGCCCTACCTCTTGCTATTCAAAAGTTATGGTCAATGTTAAAGTTTTTGAAGTGTAGGTCAAAGTTCAAGATCAAGGCCAGGAGGTTAAAAATTTTGGTACCATCAGAAAGGTCTTGTCATAAGAAATGTACAAGTGAAATATCAAAGCCCCAGTACTTACCATTCAAAAGTTTAAGTCAATGTTGAAGTTTTTGAAAAGTAGGTCAAAGTTCAAGATGAAGGTCAGGAGGTCAAAAATTTTGGTACTCACGGAAAGACCTTGTCATATGGAACATTCATGTGAAATATCAAAGCCCTAGTACTTGCCATATAAAAGTATAGCTAAGGTTAATGTTTTTGAAAAGTAGGTCAAACTTCAAGGTCAAGTCAAAAATTTTGGTACCCACGCAGTGACGGAAAGCTTTTGTCATAAGGAACATACATATGAAATATCAAAGCCCTAGTACTTACCATTCATAAGTTATAACCAAGGTTAAAAGTTTCAGACAGAATGACAGACAGGACAAAAACAATATGCCCCCCGATCTTCGATCACGGGAGCATAAAAATGACAAAGTTTAGCTACAGTTAAATTTTTCAAAGAATGTCTGATCACTTCTAAAAAGACATATGAACATATTCAATGCTTCCTTAACAGCTGTACAAAGTCGGAAGGATAGACATGGTCTATTCAAGACATCCTCAAACAAGAGCAACACCAACATAGCATTTTCTGCCCATCTGACAAAATGAAGTAATTTATGGTTGACCTTTGAAATATTATGTGAAAAATGATCTAAAGCAATGCAAGAAGTAACAAGGCAACGCACATGGTGAGCTACCTTACATATATTCTTGATTATGAAATTTGAAATTTCAAAATTTCATGAAATTCATAGTACCCTAAACATTAGCAGACCTGTTCTATCTAAGTGCATAAAATATACTCATCTCTCTTACACAGAGACTGTTAAAAGAATATATCATTCTTTGCAATTAAGTGCGAGACTGACGTGAGAACAAATTACTTGACATATGGCTCCATCAGGTAACTGAGAGTGATGAGCGTGATACAAGCGAAGATGATGAGCACAGGGTAGTCGGACGAAGTCAGCTGCCTGTACGCAGTTTCCAGAGGATTTCTCCACTTGGTTTTCACTGCAGCAGCCGAAGCATTCGACCTTGTTACTGTTTCCTTGGTTTCTGTGACAATCTTTTTAGATGTCCCCTCATCATCTGAAAACTCCTGTACTTTTTTCTGAAAACAGATGTATGTATGTACAGTCATGTATGTTGTAAACATCAATTCATTCTCTGTATGGTGTTCGAATAATAGAATAAACAAAGACATTATATTCAAATGAATGCCAATAAATGGCAATAATGATATTTATCATCATCCATGGGCAGTCCATATGTATGATATGGTGACTCTAGGCCACACAGATAATATCCTTTAGAGCACAGTAATCACATTGCTACTTCGATGTCCAGTGTGCTCGACTTTTGACCTATTGACTCCAAATTCGATAGGGAACATCTCTGTCCCATAAGTAGTCAAAATGTATGATATCGTGAATCTAGGTGAAAAGGATAACACTTTAGAGCCTAGAAACCATTGCGTCTACAGATGGACAATCCGATTCCAGTATACCCCACCCCCCCCCAAAAAAAACCCCAAAAAGTAGATACACACTGATTTAATAAAATACCCGTTAGTTTCAAGCCTTGTGTTTACTGTGGTTTGTTTTGGCCATTTCTTATTAATATAGATAACATTATTAATTATTTTTATTTTCAAACTTTGTTGCCTAAACAGAACCATTTCAGTTCATAATAAACATTTAAGAAATCAAATTAACTTGCATTACTGCATTTATACTGAGGCTTAACAAACTCCTTCCAAACTATACATACTGCAAATATATTTCCACACCCATATCATTTTCAATGATTTTTTTCAAGCATTTCATTTTATTGTCCATTTTGAGACTACCCTCATTGAAGCGGGATGATTAGGGGTGACTATTGATTCAAAATTTACTATCACGATAGTTATCGATAGTTGAAACAACTATCACAATGGACTATCGATAGTCAGCCTTACTATTTACGATACTATCACAATAATTCTATATGTTTTTTTCTGCCTTTTCTTTAACAGCTGCCATTATGTACTCACAATACATAGATACATGTACATGCTGTAGAAAATGAAAATCTGAAAACAAACAGCGTAAAAAAAATTTGTGGTGAATGGCCAACACTCTAAATTCTTCAAGTAGTCTACCTTACCTTGAGAAACGTATTAAAAAAGATATCTTTTCATTTGAAGTTTGAAAGGTTTTTGTCAAAGAACGAATATCAGACATCATTTGAAGAACTATCGTTCAAGTCAATAGTTGCACTGACTATCGCCGATAGTTATCGATAGTTCAAAATACAATCAACTATTCTCTATCAATACACCCCTAAGGATGATACTTTATTTTCTTCGAACTTGAGGGTACAGCCTCATCACGCAGCTGTCTAGTCACCGTCTGGACCTTCGTTCATGTTGGTTCATTTGAAAAAAAAAAAACTTGTATATCAGAATTTGCCATGTTGATCATGATGTGTCTAATCTAGTTATTTAAAATGGGGACTGGAACAAGTTTTTTGCAAAGCTTTAAAAAATACAATACCCATTCGGAGTTGACTTTTACAAAGTGACCCTTAACATATTTTTTCCGGAAACCAAAATCTATAGGTCTACACTTTCGATCTCGTAGTAGAGCATGGAAAGAAGTCTATACCATCTGCACCGTCTTTGCCAGCCATTATCATGACATTTAGAGTTACGCCCCTTAGTAATATTAAATTTTACCAGGGGTTCCCGGAAAACTTTTAATTGTTACCTCGAACTTGCCGTTTTTCAAAGAAAAAAGTCTGACGGGTTTTAGCTCTTTCTGAAATAATATTTCCATAAAATGTTAAAATGATGTTTTCTCTTCCAATTTTTTTTCTTTGGCTTTTAAAATATCTATAATTACTTTTTAACTGCTTAGTTTTAGAGCTGAAATATCACATCCTTTGATAGATTGATCGGTCTTAGTCGAAGCTGCGCTTGATTTGAGAATCGTTTTTAACAGAACGAGAGTCAAGTGTCAGAATGATATAATTGATAATTTTTCGTTGTTTGACAAAGTCAAGCAAAATGTCTTAACTCGAATAATTCAAGCCCTCGATGGAATCATCTCGTGTTCTCTTAATGACTTATGAGCCATCGTTAGGTGAGCGGACTAGAACGACTGGATTTATTCGGGTTTATACTTGACCATAATTTTACAACTTACATGAAAACGGAAAGCGGCCATCTCAAGATGACGACAAGTTCTGAGACAAGAAAAGTTTGAGCAAGAAATACACTACTTCCCCCCCCCCCCCCCCCCTTTTGAAGAAAGATTTGAAATGATGAAAGGGAAAAGTGGATACGGAACTTTTTATCTCTGGTTGATAAATTCCTTGGGTAGAATATGGCAGAATGCTCTATTCAATATGATGTATTGCAAATACTGTTGATGAGAGGTTACTCCTGGAAATAGGCCTTATACAGCTTTTGGTTTTGTAAATACTTTACAACTTGGACTTGGCAAAAAGTTTTCGGGCTTAGGATTAAAAAATAGAAAAAGCCCAGGGGGCTTAGGTCTGCTTTCAAAAAATTTTCAACCCCTGTTTACACGGATTCGGTTTAAAGGATTAGTCAGAAATGATCAATGTCAGAGATGTCGCCAAGCTGTTGAAGCGCTGTTTTCAGCCACGATTTTCGATAGTCGGCGACTGTCATAACAAACATCATTGTTATACACCTACTGTGATAGTCTCTACCGTTGTTTGTTGGCGACCCCTGGAGCTAGATCTGCTAGATCGACGAATTGGGGTCTCTTGCTGGACTGATGCACTTTTCTTGCGAGCAGGGGACTTCCTGGTCTTTGATGTAGATCTCCCACGTGACCGTGACCTTGACCTTGATGTTGACTTTCTGGCTCTTCTTTTTGGTGTCTTAAAAATGATCAACATAGCAAAAATTGAGAACAAAAATACTTCTTTCATACTTTTTACAATTCAATTTACCTGGAAAAATGTTTTCGAAGCTTTCACTTTAGCTTCTTAACATAAGTATAACAAATTTGAAACAAAACAATCCATTTACTAATCAGTTAGATGTTTTTTAAAATAAATCATCAAAATTTGAAGATGAAATGCAATTTAACATTGCACATAAGAATTGCACACATACACAATCTCCACTCGCCCTATAGCAGTGATTTTTCTATATTTTTTACAAGGGTCCAGTGGCTTCCGAATTGGGAAAAAATGTCGTTATTTCAGTCAAATTGGGAAAAATCAAATTTTATTATAAATCAGTTTATATTTTCTTAATTCTACACATCTTATTTTCTTTAAACCTTCTAATATTTTCAATTATTCTATCTAAATCAACATTCCCATAACTCTTTGTTAAGTTTGATGCATATTATTCACATCGAATGTTTATATTTTTCAATCGCATTTTCTTTTCAAAATTTTATTATTGGGAACAAGAGGCCCATGGGCCACATCGCTCACTCTGAACCTGCGTACTAAGAGGCATAGTAGCAAACTAATCGCCCGTATTTGGCCCACCATACCTGCTCGGGAGGGGGGGCATGTTGAACAACCTTGAATTCTCGCACTATATCAGGAACGCTTTCATGATAGAATTTCCGCTTTTTCTGGCCCATGGTTCTTGAAGAAGAGATTTTAAAGATTTTCCCTAATAATCATATGTAAAACTTTAATTCCCCTATTGTCCCCATGCTGACCCCGTGGCGTCATGAGGTTGAACAGAACCTTGAATCTCCACATATATCGAGAAAAGCTTTCATATTAAAATTTCAGTTTTCGGCCCAGTGGTTCTTGAAGAAGAAGATTTTTATTAAAGAATTTTTCCCGGTATATTAATTCAGATGTAAAAGTTTTAGATTACCGGCCTATTGGTGGCCCCATCGAACCCAGCGGGGGTCATTGATTTGATGACAGAACTTAAACTGGCACTATATCCAGAAGCTGTTCATATAAATTTCAGCTTCCTGGCCCAGTGGTTTTAGAAGAAGATTTTGAAGATTTTCCCGAGTATGAGTAATATATGTTAAAGACTTTGATCCCTTTAGTTGGGGGCCCATCGTACCGCAGCGGGAGTCCGATTTGAACAAACGTAAATCTCCTCTATATCGGAGCTTCATATAATTTCAGCTTCCTGCCCATGTTTCTTGAGAAATTTTTAAGATTTTTCTTATATATTCAGCAGTCCAAACTATTGATCCCCATTGTGGGCCGCATGCGTTA
Organism: Ostrea lurida; assembly: GCA_903981925.1. Taxonomy (NCBI): domain Eukaryota; kingdom Metazoa; phylum Mollusca; class Bivalvia; order Ostreida; family Ostreidae; genus Ostrea; species Ostrea lurida. Next base: position 18,567 of record CAJDSM010003697.1, read on the forward strand.
CCCCAGGGCGTCATGATTGAACAAACTTGAATCCTCCACTTATCAGGGAGCTTTCTATAAATTCAGGCTTTTTTGCTGGACCCAGTGGTTTCTTGAGAGGGATTTTTAAATGCACCACCAGTCTTTGGTTGGCATTATTCTTGATATATCTCCCTTTGATGGACCTGTCATTTCATTTGAACAAACTTAATGTTCCCAATACCCAAGGATATTTTTACCAAGTTGGTTGAATGCTTGCCAGCTTCTGAAGCAGAAAAATTTGAGCAAATGTGAAAAGTTAAACAGACGATCGGCCACGGACAAAAGCATCAAATAGGTCACTTGGAGCATTGGCTCAGGTGAGCTAAAAAACCTTTTATGCCCCTGAGATCAAAGGATTGTGCGGGGGCTATAAAAAAAGAAAACTAAGAATTCTTGAGTAATGAAGCGCAGTAAAACGCCCCGTCCCCCCCCCCCCCCCGCGTCCTCCCCCCCCCCTGTGACCGCTCACCCCACCTACCGAGTCTGCCATACATATGACCATAAAGTCGAGACTTAAATGTGTCTACACCTAAATTTGACCTCATAACCAATGATAGTAAAAAGATCCAGAACTAATCTCCTTGACTACCATTTTAACTGAACTCTACTATAGTATGAAGTCTTGAGCGAGTTATGCTTTTACTTTTGAAGACATACGACTTATCTAGTTGTGACGTTGTAGCAATACCACTGATAGAGGATGAGGTCCACCGAGTTGCAGTGCCGTAAACAGGAATCAGAAAACTAGGCTAACTTCAATCTAGGTGTATAACAGTGATATCCTTAATCCCTCATCTGTTCAGGCTCTACGTGTGCCGTCGAGACCATAGGAACCTGGTCTCATACATGATAATGATCACATCAGAAAGGCAAGATCTACTTCTCCACTGAAAACCTGCACATAGAACAGCACAATCATATATATACGTAATAAACAAGTAATGATTGGGTTCTTAGTATTAGAACTATTGGAAATGAGATAGTGCTATTGTTAAAATCAGTGTTATATCTAAACAGGATACTTGTTATTCAAATATGTGTTGAATGAATTGTATGGACTAAGCAAAAAGAGCATCAAAGGTGTGGTAGCACGAGACCTAGTATTGGAAGACTTTGAAAGAAACTGGTTGAGCTTCTGTGCACCAGTTCTTATAAGTGTAGATATGCTCTTGAATTACCAGAAAATCATGTCGCACCTCAGTGATACACGATGTACGCGTAGTAATACAATAAAGAATGTGTCTACTAACACCCTTTCCTCTTCCTTTGCTGTTGGCCACGCATTTAACTAATCAACCTGTAAGTAAAAGAAGAGGCGAAATTATTATAATTTTGTAGTGAATCATATCATCATTGATTTTAAGATTCCGCTCCTACTGATAGTTATGGGTGGTGATGACGTGGTTGTAGATAAGGCCAAAAGAGAACAGAGCAGTTGTGTTGTGGACTGATACATCCTCCCTGGATGAGATAGAAAACAAAGACGCCCATGGAGCCACAGTCGCTTGACCTGAGCAAGTCGGCACAGATCACGTAAGAAAGACAACTAATAGTTCAGATGAGAACTGTGTGTTCATGCAACAACTGAGTCTCCAGATACTTGAGAAAGGGTATTTGTTAAAAAGCGAAAGTAATCTATAGAGTACTTGAATCCCTGTGGTATTGGTGCCCGCTATGACGTAACGCTCTCGGGTAAGGACGAGCACCTGATGTTCGAACAAGGAAGATTGGCAGATTCATCCACTCATTTAGAAAGTCGTTTACATATAAAGTAAATTGTCAACTCTTTGCTTAAGGCACACCCACTTGCTGTTCTTAAGTAAAGAAACTTATTACACTAGATCAAGTTTTCCCTGTATATTATCGTAAAGACGTTCATGAAGAACCGTATTATTTCACCATAATTTTCGCGAATGCCCCCATCACCAGTAGCTACCTAGCCGAGGTGTACATGATATTCGACCCAACAGCGTCGAATTTTACGCACAGTTATGCTAGTGTAGCCCCTTTTGCAGATTGATAAGAATGTCCGGCTACTTTTCTGCCCAGTCTGGGTTGATTGCGTTCGCGAGAACTGCAAGTATTTTCTCAATAGATTCTATCCCTACAATATAAATTCATATGCTAGAAAAGCTAATCCGTCCTTTTGCGCTGTCTCCTCATCCTTACCCACGGTGGGTCAGTGATCCTTGACACAACCTTAGAATCTACACTATTATCTGGAGAGCCCTTTACATACTAAATTTCTCAGACTTTTCCTGGACCCAAGTCTAAGCTCGCTGTTTGGTTATCATTTCCTCAGTTATTTCGAGGAGGCCTGCGCGACACGAACATTCTAGATTACGATTGTGAAGGAGTAGAGATTCCGATAGTTTATTAACAAAAAATTATTTAGGCGCCGAGTCTTTTAAAATATGCACAACCTAAAGAGCAGAAAAGTAATATGAACAGAATGAGATTTTTCATAACGTATCGCACTCTTTTTTAATACCATTGTAAAACCCCTGCTGTTAAATGATTATCAAAATGACTATGCGAGAGCGTACCACTTTGACACTTTGATGAAGGTTGCGAGCGCAACACCTTGGTTCTAGTACGGAATACCAGACCCCACAGGTTTTTCGCTCCCAATTCACAATAACTCTTTCTAAGTTACTAGGCCATATGAATAAAATGGATAATGCAGAGTCGTTCCACTTAGGGGTTAATTATCCACCAATGAACAACCATGATTCATATTACTCTCAAGCTGGTAAGATACAACAGTATAACACAAAACTCCCTTATCGTGGATGTACAACTACGCTAATTACAGTGTACCCACGCTTGACGAGATTGCACCAACACTCATTTGGTTTCACTGTTATGTAGTATTTAATATTATATAGCAAAAGCATATCATGCCCTCCAATCACAGCTTTTATCAAACATCTAACACGATTCAGCCTATTTACCGAGTATACCAACAGCAACGATCCTAACCCCTATTAGTAAGAGGTTATCAAACAAAAAACCCCGAGGGCGATTCATGGAATGGATGGGAAATTCATCCAGATAACAATTTATCAGCCAACACACTTTTGCTAAGTGCTACCCATTATTACTCATGGATTATTAGAATGAATCTCACGATACTAATTATATGATGTTGTGTCCTTGCCAGACAGACAGCCATCAGGAGCATACATGTCTTGTTAAACATTATACAACCGTGTTATATCCCAGAACGTATCGCCACCTACAAGTTTCATGAGTAACTCTAAATAACCCTGGTAACTAACTAGGAAAAACGACTACGTCTGGTCCTGTATCTCGTTTTGTGTTTTATCATATTAACTCACTCTTGATGAAATTTCCCAGGCGTGAGAATCCATTTAATACTCTGTCCCTATGAACTTAATCTATGCTCACTTCAACCATTACCGCTGCAACGGATATCTAAGTTATTTGAACCCTAAATTATAGGTGCGGGTGTCTCACCCAGCTTTATAGCAAGTAGAAGGTATCCTATCTACTGATGGCACGAGCGTCATCGTTCTATGGTTCTTTATTCACCCGAGATGACACTTGAATCACAACTACCCGACTTATATCTTGGCCCAGACTTCGTCATTGCAGCTGTGAATACGGAAGTTTACATACATCCTACTTGGAGAATTTTGAACAAACCAAGACCCCATTACTCCCTTATCACAAGACCTCAACTAACGATTTAAACTGACAACAATACCACTACCGCCGCTAAGCTTTGAAGTAAAGACTACAACCGACATTTTATTATACGTATCACAACCCTGTTAACCAACACTTGACATGCTCCATTTTGTTGTTTTTTTCTTTTTCAGTTATTCACCTGTTTGACACATTGTTCATAGAGAAACAAAAAACGAGCCAACATATATGTAAATTCATTGAAACACACTAGACATATTAAACAAATATGACAACAACGCCACTAGCCACCCTGTTAAACAAAATACCCCACTTTATCACAACAGTCACTCAATTATAATAATAGATTAAACTCTCTTATAATAATCCAAACAATTTTTCTCACAATCCTTTGTTAATCAAAACAAACTATAGCTGATATCAATATTACTCTCCCACACGGTTGTCAGTCTCATCTAACCCTAGTATAAATTAGCAACAAGTTGTACCACTTTAATCACTATACAATGCTATTAAAAATACGCTTTAACACAATTTAAAGTACTCACGCATGACCATTAATCTTCACACCGCTCAAGCTTCAAACTACAACAATGGATCTCGTATGCTCACCTTTTATATCCAAGCTGAACCTCTCTGGATTTTATGACCCACAATAAGCTACCACATATAAGGTATCACCAATAATTCTCGGTTCCACCAAAATGCAGAGATACTCCCAACTTTATGTTAATTTCAGCAAATTTGAACAAGACATCATTACCACGCGATATGTAGTATAAATCGACTACCTTCATGCTACTGAAAATACAAAATTAGTCGCCCTCACTATCAACCAACGCCTTGTTAACAAAGGGTACTTAGCATGAACCAACATATTAATAGTACTCACTCACTATTGCCCCCAACCCCGCCTGGGTTAAGCAGTCAGAACACTATTACCCCGCGGCGGCAGCTATGTTCAAACAAATATTCTAACAAATTTCTCTGTTTTGAGAAGAGCAACTTAAATACCCCCACTCTTGTATCTCATCATACTCCTAGCTTTAACAGAGATTAGGCCACATGTTATTTATTCTTTCTTAGACGATGTGTGTTTCTAGAAGTAATGAGATTTTGAAATAGGTCTTTGTAGGACAGTTTTTTGCTGCGACTCTACGGCCCAAAGACCTTTGTAATTACACTTGATTGAGAGCACTTGCAAGTTCTCGGGTGTTTAGATAGAGGAATAATTACCGTAAAGTTTGGCACATCTCTATCAGGGCGGAAGCCCCGGCACCCTCTCACCTATCAAAAACACTCAGCGCCACTTACGCTTCTATTTGCTACACCACACAGTATTTATCGAAAAAAATTTTACAACGCGCGAAACGAAGTTGTTAAATAGCAAACTAGCCTCATCTTTAACTTTAACATACATATCCCTCTATGCTTCATCTACAAGGTCACCTGTCATTATTCTCAACAAAAATCAAAACTTATACATCTCTAAAATCTACACAATTGCCTGATTTCTCGTCTTATCGAACAACACATTAGCTCATACTTATATCTGATTCAAGCAGCACTTAAGTATATTTCTTGATAGAAATAGCTTATAGTAATCATAAGTTTACTACTACAATATATCTATTTCACTTTTTATCACAAGCACCATACCTCCTCCAATCATATTTCAAAATAAATTAAGCGATCATAACTGTTCACTCCAATCTCCCTAGTGCTAAACTTTTCCCAGAGTATGATATAACACAACAAAAATCTAAATATATGTCGAACCATCTTATAGATCAAAAATCTGCCTGTGTATTAAGACAAAATACTCCTCCGACTTTATCTATGATACACGCAGTGAGTATAGAAACAGAATAAACATGCAGCACAGTTGATCTAGTTCCACAACCTAATAACGAGAGAGAAATGAAGACCGTCCACTATTATCACAACCTTTTGAACAAAGTAGCGCCTACTTTGATAATGCAACGAAACGAGCCTGACTTACCAAGCAGATACAGACGCCAGCAGATGAGATGTATGAACTAAATTAAAGAAACCTCCAAGAGCATTTAACACAAACTCCATGTCAAAAGATGTTAGGAGTGCTGCTTTCGAATCTTTATGTCAGCCGAAACAACTTATAATTGGCTACAATTATCTATATATTCATTTTATAAACAACAGAAGCGCACTTATATTGACATGTACCTATGCCTATATGAATTTAACCATAGGTTTTTCAATCTGCAAAATATGCCGCCTAGTCGTAGTTTATCTGTAGGACGTATTAGCCTAAACAAACAAAACTCCGCTGTGATGGAGACTTAATATTCATAAAGTGCAAAAATCATTACTCAAGTAAAACTTATAATATCTCTACTATTGCTGTACATGAGAGTTAACTTAAAGGTTTATGGACATTAATCCTCATTGCTACCCCATCTTCTCCATCGAGCAACCCTGGTGGTTTTTACCAGCCCCAGACTAAAACTGCGCCACTATGATTAATTTTTCTTTCAACCATGAAGGATATCCCTACATTCATAATAATTTCAGAACAGGTTTCCTTTTACTTGCCACATCCCCTTCTGTTTAACCTGAAAATTAACACTTGTACTAATTTAATTACAAATATCTCATAGTCTCCAAACAAAAAATAGTCACCACTGTTATCATCATAACAATCAACTTGTTTGAATACGTTAACTAACATTGCTCCTACTAAGTTAAATCATACATTCATCCCTATCCTTGTTAAACCAAAACGAGAATATGGGTCAATACTCCAGGGTGTTTATCATAGACTTTCTGTTAACCTCAAATAAAGCACGAACACGTTACCGCGACCATAACGCACTGTCAAAAAGCACAAGCATTAAATATAACCAACGTGTGTTTGTTTATATGACTCCTACAAACTGCCGGTTATCACCGCATTGATTGGTCTAACATGCATTATGCTCATATAATTCTGCCTGTATATCAGGCGAGCCCGTGCTAACAAATATACGGCCACGCATAATCCTCTGTGAAAGTGTACGATTATAGGATTTCTGCCTAATAAGTATCGGCCGTAAGGTCTTAAGTGAAACTAATACTAGGTATGCACAAGCACCGCCACGGCCCAATAAGCTGTCAAGCTTAACACGGCATTACCACGTCGCTTTTAAAAACAATGAAAATGAAAACGCAATCCTAATATGCAATAATTTGTATGCACAATCCTTTCTTATATCTGTGGTGAAACTAAAATTTCTATATGACATAAGGCTAAGTCAA
>CAJDSM010003699.1:0-11236 GCA_903981925.1 Ostrea lurida
CCCTGGAAAAATGTTCTGGATCCGCGCCTGCGTTCAGTACACTTTCATTCGTGAATAGTATACGGCATTTTCTTTATAATTATACGCGTAATGGTTTAAAGAGTTTCTAGGGTGAGGTTTGAAGTGAAGTGATTGTCAATTTTTGCGGAAAGTGTCATTTTGATTTCTTGCATTGAAAGAGAAACGGGAAATTAAAAAGAAAAATGTCATGCTTCTTCGAGCTAATGTTTAAAACATGAAGGTTGTTTTCTGCACTTAAAATTTATCTATAGATTTATTCATTGATATATATACTGCATCGTCAAAATCTTAAGGAAATCTAATTACAATCATTCACTGAATATGAGGAATACATAAATAATGTCTTCTTAACATACAGATGGATAAGATAAAGAATTATACTGTAATGGCAAATAAAATAATACTCTTATCTGCACTTATATATTATTTGAATAGAACTGCATGATATTTCGGCAATTTCAGTTGAGATAATATAAAAACAGTTGTAGGTAGTGTATGTCTAGATTTCTTAAAGGTATTAATTCACGTGTAATATTTAAGATTAGATTCAAAATATTTTAGATTGGCACCTTAAAAAAAAGAAGGATATATCGGTCTAATTTTTTCTTTAAGAAAATATTGCCCAAAATACAGATATTTTGCACTAGATGAGTGCTGCGGAGGGTGTTTTTGTTTTTTAAATTTGTATTCTGAGCTGTTCTATGGACTAGACATGTGTATTTCTGATTTGGATGAAATTACATCAGACAAAAATTAATATATATATATACTAAATTGTGTATTAATACCTTCCTGTGAATGTTGCGTCTATCTGCAGGTAATCCACTTAATGTTTAAAACTGATATTATATTACGAATAGGTGTATTAGAAATAGAAGGGCTAACTATGTGATGAAATAAAAATAAACTTGGGTGTTAATAAATCATTATTCTTGATATGTGTATTATATCAATCTGCTAGTTCTTGTCGGTCTCGCAGCGTGTATAAACTTTATGGGAGGTCCGCTATGCCAAAACCCTTTTCAAAATCTCGAGAATGACACATAAAATTTCAAGCTGGACAAGGATTCAGATTGTAAATGACGGTGCAATGATTTGTGATGTTCCAACGCGTATGGGATTTTTGTCATGTAGTTGAACCAGTTAAATCGCTTAGGTGATAGTCCTCCATAAATACATTTTATAGACAAAAGGAGGGCACATTTTCTAAACATTAACGTCCCTTCTTCTTTTACACTGGGCATTGTTATCAAAAGCTCAGCCTATAACATCCTTAATAAAACTATTTAGATTTTTTTTCAGACTCTGAACTTTAAATTTATATATAGGCTAATAAATCACTGGTCTGCTTTGGAAGGAGGGGGAAACTTCTAAATTATGTGAAATGGTGCAGAGAAAAATTAATTGACAAAAGAGAGGGGGACCCCCCCCCCCCGGCTCGTACGTCCATGTGAATAAAGTATGTACCCTAGTACATATACACACAGAAAAAAAATAGATCTAAAACATGTAAAGTATTTTTATAGCTGTTTAATGATAATGGACTTTGTACGGGAATTCAAAATTTATTTTTGTATTATATTTGGGACTTATGAGATTGATCGCTGTTCGTTATCTTTGCCTTTACATTTAAAACCATCGAGCATGTATCTCTGCTGGTGGACACTTATGTTGCCCATTTTACATTCATACCAGACTGGATCATGACCTAAATGCAATTGGAAATTTTGCACATTTATGTTAAGATTTACAATCAGCACAAATTAAATAACTCAAATTAATTTAATGTCGAAAAATATTATCATGAAGTGATAGGTACATTCATTCTATATATTTTTCATTGTTTGTAAACACTTGTGCATGTGTATGTTATGCAGAAGGTTAAGTCTATTCCATTCCTGGCTAGTCTTTTTCACCTGCAACGACTGTTGTACACACCAATGACATAAAGGACACACGATTTGGGTAAAAAAAAACAACAACATGGGAATGACGTGCTCTCTACTGGTCAGCAACCTTCTATGATGATTGCATAATCCATCTATAGTGATAGTCTCTTCCTCTACTCCTGGCTAGTCTTTTCCATCTGCTACGACCGTTGTACACACCGATGATATAAGGGTGACACGAATCGGGTACAGAACACCATTTGATCAGCGGAATGATGCCCTCTTTATCAGCAACCTAATCCGTCTATATTGATAGTCTGTCCCGCTCGTGACTAGTCCTTTACACCTGCTACATCTGTTGTACACATCGATGGCATAAGACAGATACCTCATAATCGGGACACGATTCGGGTAAAAACACTACCATCTGATTGTAGCATCTCGCCTTGGACTATCCAGTGGAAGACAATGTGGGAAGGACACTTTCAAATTATTTTGTTTCCAATTCTTGTATGCGATGATATATTTTTCTCAATTGTGTTATTCAAGTTTAAATTGAGTGTATTCCCACGACTAAGACTCCCTATAACTGAGGCTTTGAGCCCTCTTAATTCCGCCTTTGTCACAGTATAGGATAAATTAATCTCCTGTGTTTGCAGCAGACTTAGGAGGGCTCTAAAAATTATTGAAAATTCAGGACCGTAATTTGCAGTCAGATTATTTTCTAAAGCATGTGCAAATTCATGTACAAATTTATCTATAAAATCAATATAAGCATTATGTTTTGAAACATTGATATGCATGCAAATCTCTTTAGTGGAACAAAATTCGGTTGCTCCTAATTCGGGGATGTTACGGAAAGAAAGTTTGATGGCGTTTAATCGAAAATGCCTTCTTCCAAAATATAATAAATAAGAAATGAATCTTATACGGGTGATGCAGGTATCACCGAATTTTAGACGGTAAAACTGCGTCAATGCGGCGAAGCGCGAAGCGCATTGATGAATAAGTTTTAAGCCGTCTAAAATCTCGGCGATAATCCTGGCATATCACCCGAAAAACTATAAGATTTATTTCTATTCATTTAATTTTATATACAGACAGACAAAAAAATAATGTTGATGTAGACTTAATTCTTTTCAAGTTACGTGATCGAAAAATCACTTGAAGTCTTAAAAGGTGTTTTAACCAAAGAGAATCGGCGCTAGGTGATCACGTGAAATAAAATTAAATGATAAAGAAATCAACCAAATCTACAATTATTGATCTACAGACATGTGTTTGGAGCATCCTAGGCGTGGAGGAGAGATTGGTTTTGTATATAAATTTTGATTGAATAATGTGTCCTCTGTTTGAAATGCTTAAATGTTCTTTACTCGAATTTGATGGGGTGTTTGATTCAATATATATGGGGACGTTCTGTAAAAGGTTAGTTCCTTTCCCGCATCGTCTTAAAAAAGTTAACATCAAGGAGATGCTCAAGATCACCTGCAAAAGAAAAAAGAAAAATATTATGATGCTGTACAGTTGGAAAAAGAGAGGGGGAGGAGGAATGGGGGGGGGGGGTAATCGACTGTATATACAGTTTAATTTGATTGTGTAGTTATACAAAAATAATTAAAATGACAATAAAAAATAACAAAGAAAGAAAAAAAACCAAGCTGAATGAATAAATAAAAGATCATAAACAATAATAATATTAAAAAAAATGTTAACAGTATAAAAATAACGTCTTCTTATTTCATATTTTAATCAACACGAATTGTGAAATTCTATAATAAAGTTACATGAAAATTATATAATTGCACAAAAAAATGGCATAATTTTCATACTTCAAATGACTAGGAATGATATTTACTCGTCTTCAGGTAATTAATTAAAATAAATGATAGAACTGTCTCCAATTTTATACAACGACATGTAGTTATGAGGGCCATTCAAAAAATACGTAGAAAATGCTTCTCTTTTTCAAATTATTTGTAAGAAATTCAAAGTCTACACATTTTCTTATGTTAAAAAAATATTCTATGAATGTATGGATTTTCATCGCAATTGATCATATGGAACTGATGTCAGTCAAATTCAAAACCAGCATTGTTTGTCATCAAGGAGCAATGATAACGTTAAAATTATAACGTCACAATAATGTATTTCACAGTTTCCCAAAATAAATACTAAACATCTCACTCGAAGTCTGTAGCGCCTTGCCAACTCATTAAAATCATCTCTATAGTACTTGACTTCTAGTCGGTAAAAAATTGTGCGAATAGTATAATTTAAAGTTCGTCGGACTTTTCAATTTTTCTGTCTTGTTACTCTGCTTAAATTACAATAGGAAAACCATCACGTGTTGAAGTCTTTCGAAATGATTTTTACTGATAATTCGCTCTCTCCTTGCTCGCCAATCATTCTATACAGAATTTTTACCTCTTAAAATCCCCTATGTCATTTATAAAGAAATGCAAGTTGGTCTTTTTACATATTTTCTTCTTTGTTTGGCATATTAAAAGTTTGTTTCGGGATTTTCTTGATGGCAACAAAAATGCTATCGCTACTCGCTGCTCCGTAACGTCATGCGACGTCAACTTTTTTTGCATTTTTTACGAGGACTACCTCACCTCTATAAGCGATTTCCGTTCAACAAAGCAATGTATTGCGTCAAAATTTAATTCGTGAAATAAGGTAACAATTCCTGATTTAAGCATCTATTTTTTTTCTTCATTTTATAGTGCAGTTTGTCAGAGAATTGACTTTAAACATTATGCAGCGTATTGTTTGTATAGTACCAAATTCCGACGTGCTCCATGACACCATTTTAATAGTTTTAAATCTGAAATAACTTTTAGATATATCGGAATATATTGGAAGTTTTGTAATTAGAATTAGTTGGATTTATGGTTAAAATATATCTACCAACTTTTGTTATAATATGACGTTTAATACAATAGTTATGACAAATGTCTAACGTATTTTTTGAACGGCCCTCGTACGTCATATTCCTCGCCATATGCAAACGTATGTAAATTGTCAGTCAAAAAAGTCTATTACAAGAAAAATGGCGACTTTTAAAATGGTGTTTTATTTGTGAAATAAATTTTACGAAGTATATGCACTTTTAGGTTATAACAAATCTCAGAAGAAGTTGGCGCCACCAGGTGCGAGACGGATCATCATCATCCACAAAATGTGTAAACCATACCATTGACCAAACTCTCTCCGTTAGATCAGACTATGAAGTCACAAAAGACTATAGCCAATCCAGAAACTCCTTACTGGAGACAGGACAGAAAACGGAAGAGATCGAACTAAAAGAAACTTCGTTATTAAATGGATATAAATCTATGTCTTTAGAATAGTTATACAAAAGGGACAAATAAATTCTTTTTTTAATTGATTTCAGTATTTGTTGTCATAGGTTTAATAATCCCTTTTCCATTGAGCTGTAATGTATGAGCCATTTCAAATCAACTGTGGTCCTGCTTACTTCTAGTATTGCTGACTGCTGATCTTAAAAATTGTAAGCTGTATATACATTGTTTTATCCTGTGAAGTTTCCCGGAAATATTAGGAGTTAGAAGAGAGAGAGAGAGAGAGAGAGAGAGAAGAGAGAGAGAGAGGAGAGAGAGAGAGAGAGAGAGAGAGAGAGAGAGAGGAAGAGAGAGAGCGAGAGAGAGAGAGAGAGACAGAGAGAGAACAGTGCTCATTTGGCTATTCAAATATAATTTCTAACATATTGGACATAGATGTAACGCTCTCCTTTTGTAACATGAATATGAATCTAATACAGTACCAATTTTGATGCGCCAGACGCACATTTCAACAAATCACTGTTCGTTATCTTTGCCTTTACATGATGTCTCTTCAGTGATGCTAAGTCCGATAAAATATAACTAATCAAATATAAACTCGAAGATACTGTTTGGTAACGTTTGGATTCCCATGCAAAGATATCTATACAAAAAATAGCATTTGTAGAATTAAGAAAAAGCGAAAAAATTTGAATTGTCATATCTTTTAATATTCAAAAACGTATTTCCAAGGATGAGAAGGACAACGTCTCATAAACTAAAATCAGAGAAGTAGAAACAAGCGAAAGAACAAAAAATTCGAATAAAATGCATGGTCAAAATAAGTGTTTCCTTTTCTATTATACTTTTGTAACTAAAAAAAACCCCAACAACATAGAAGTCAAAATAATTACAATATAGCATATCCTTTACCATATACGTTGAATATTACATACATTTTCTTGTTACATTTGTCAATTGTATTCTGTTGCGCATGTGCCCGGGGGGTAAACCCTGTTTTAAGTGTTGTTTCACGTAAGAATAATGCAAAGGGTGACACATCGACGGTCAGGGATTGAGTCGATACTTATATATACTTTACCACTATACATATGAACCTTATATGTGGTATTATTTTTTCACCCGATGCATCTCTGCAGAGATATGTTACTAAAATAGATTTCCCCCGAATTTAACAAAAACTAGGTACAAAATAAGCAATAACTTGAACATCAATACTTGAAAAATTCCAAAATTTGTTGCTCAACAAAAATACACAATACAAGTAAAACAAGTAAAGTCCCTTTGTCCATTATGCGTTGTCATAGTGACAATATCTCGCATGTTTCCATGATAACTATTGACTTCATTCGATGCATATGATATCTATGAAAAAGACGTCAATTTTTGAAAACCATTTTTCTCAAAACAGCAAACACTTACAATCGCAATATATTTTTAACACAAAAAGGGGATGTTGTATTATCATTTTTCATTTTCAAAAGTATGTAAAATTTAATTTCTAGTCAGAAATTTTGAGTTTCCTATATCTCAAATATATATTTTATTATGAATTAAAAGTCCTCTCTCTTCTGAAATAATCATTTGTTGTCTCTTATTGTAGTTGGAACTCATGTAGGCCTATTGCTATCAGCAAAGGCATGGAACTGACATATATGCAGTCTGATTTTGGGCAAAGATAAAGAGCAGACATGATGAACATGGGGTCAGTTCCTTTGGATTTTCAATCTTCCCTCATGCAGTGATGGGAGTGCTGGTTGTATAGCCATTCAGAGTGAAACAACCTAACTGGTGAATGGTGTAGATGTAGCCGATTTCCACCAACTTTGTCCAAATCCTCCTTGAGCAAGACTTTACCCCATCCAATGCCATAGGATTTCCTCATGGTGATTGATCCAGTGTCTTGGAACTCTGTTAACGCTGACCCGCTTCATTTTTCGCAATTTCAAAGACTTATTTTTAGGAATAATGGAAACATGTGACACCCGACAGCCATTGGCACCTAAGTAATGATAAAAATAATGTACATGTATATTTTATTCCATATATTGGAAATATTGAATAGAATGAATCGTTATTTGTAAATATATTTCAAATACATTAATATTTGAGTTTTGTCTTTGTGCATACTGAATATATTGTCTTATTGAGAAAAAGTATATATTGGGGTGCTATTGTCTCCTGATATGGAGTTGATTGCAACTTGCATATCTTCTCTATAAAGATTTATACAATAACTGGACTTTAATAGCATACATGTACCTGGACAAGCATTAATGCATGTGACTTGTGTAACATGCATACAGTCATAGATTTAGAATTTTTATATTGGTTAAATAGTGACGGATCCAGGATTTGTCGAAATGGGGAAGGGGTAGTCCTTTGAAAAAGTGGGCCTCCTATACGTCGCTGGCTAGAGGTCTAGAATCAAGCCCAAGTGGGGGCCCTGGGAGTGAAGCCCCTCCAGAAGCTCTTCTATACATTATGATAATTTTAGTGACGAAACGGAGGGGGGCTGCAATCTAGCGGTGGTTACGCAAATTCCACGAACGATAACTATAAAACTCGATGTTTAAGCGATTATTTTACCGTTTATAAAATCGGTATTAAAATTTTACACACTTTTGAAGATTGATAATAATAATTGAAGCCTTGGTCTTGAAGTGTGTATAAGTGGTATTTTATTTCAATGTTGCTGTTTTGAGAACTTTCATTTGATATTTCCGACGATTGGTAAGCATTGACAGACGGTAACAACTTTTTGTTTTCCATCATGAAAATAAAACCGAATGATAAAAGAATCAAAATAAATAGATTTTAATTGTTTATACGCCCAAATGATTTTCCCCTAAAAGTTTAATTCATTTTCGTAACATTCGATGCGCCGCAGAAATTCAAGTTTGCATGATTCTTACGTGGAACGGCTATTTAAAAAAATGTGTTGCAATATATTTTATAATGCACAAATGTGAACAGAAGTGCATCTAAGGAAACATACATGAAAAAGTAGGGGGATATACACGTTAGGTATCATTCTGTATAATTGCTTTTAGAATGTTTGACCCTAATATAATAAATCATAATATTTAGGACGTCCCCTAACGTTAGACATATTAACGATGCATGATATTTAAGTTTTGAATTTAAAAGTTTCAAATTTACCAGTTGCTTTTCATGACGGTGGAGAAATAGATGACCCTAATTATGATCACTTCCACACTGCAATTACAAATACATTGTGACAAAGTTGATATAAGTGTAGGCTTATTTCTTCATTGTACAAAAAATATCAATACGAATCGTATAAGATCTTTGCAACGAACTCATGCGAATATCTATAATTAAAGGACTTGAAGACATGAAATTTTTCCTCAAAGTTACAATTAATCAAAAATAAATACGAAGTCATTCAGTCATTTCGGCTACAGAAAAAAAAAATGAGCATAAAGTTAACGCGGCATCCTGTTTTTGATATTGAATAAAGATATGAGTACTGAAAAATATTGGTTTATTTTTTTTAACGGCAGCTTTCAAAAACATAGTTGTCAGGAAGTCTGAGAAGACAGATTCAAATTTATTTCCTTCCGATCGCCACGTCCCCTCTTGAAAAAATAACTGATACACCCCTGATGTTGAAAGATTAAAAGTTGTTTCAAAGTGCATTTCCTCGAGTTAGACAATTTTGATAACATATGTGTTGTTTTTTTTAAAATCAAACGTTCTTCCTTCAATTTTATAAAACACTTAAATTATAATTAATTTCACCCCCCCCCCAAAAAAAAACCGTATAACTAACATATTAAATTCTTGTCAAAGTTTGTGCATTCTCATAGAAAAATCGTCCATTATGGAGAAAATGTTGTACACACATCGTACACAGGACGCCTAAAGCTTGAGTTAATGGGGCTTTAGTACATAGTTGTGACGGAATGCTTGGACACAAGTACATTACTAAAATATCATCAGAATTGTTTTAAAATTAGCAATGCAAAAATACAACAGTTTAAGGCTTCAGCCGTGTGCATATTTTGCGCGGTAAATCAATCGCGAACGTTTGTACAAATGGTAGATCTGTAGCTCTCTGATCTGTCCCAATAGAGCTACAGTTCTGCAGCAAAGTCGATGTATGAAGTCCATACTGGGTTTTCGTTGAAAACCAACATTGAAAATTGAATTTTGCAGGCTATCAGAATATAACTTTATGACTTCATCTTTTATGGAATAAGGAAGCAAAACAACATTTACTTTTAACATGAAATCATAAAATTTCAATAAATTAGAGAAATATCCCAATGTCATGGTCCAAAAACACTGTTGTCATACCCATGGCCAGGAACAATATTTTGAGATATGCAATGTAACATTTATTCAGTATCGTTACAATCACACATGTAATATGATTTCAAATAGAAAATAAGAAAATTTGGAGTTCAAACATCTGATAATTTTCGTGCAAAAATGTATACAGTTGTAAAAGGGTGATCTCTAAAAATATTGCAATTTCTTACTACTGGCAAAAGGTGTTTCGAATTCAATGTATTTACTTTCAGCCTAATAATCTCATTAGCTATGACTATCAATTATAGAAAGTACCTGTTTACATAGTTCCATTTCTTGCATCGTGAGAATATAGCTCAGTCAATTCCGCCACAGCACCAATAAGTGAAAGAAGATCTGATTTCAATTAGATTGGGAATTTACCTAAATCATAATGCAAATATTTCAGAGTTCTTTAGTGTAACTATATAAACAAAGAGTAAATGTATTTTGACCAAGGCTGGTACATGTATGATTGCAGACGGGCGACGTTTTGGTATACTTGTACCATCACATGAAGATTGTTACAGAAGAGTATTTTTCGTTTGGTACTGTATGGAAGACAGCTAATCTGTAACAATATTAAATGAGGGGTTTTAAAGGTAAAACCTCTGTCTATGAGATATCTATACTTACCTGCATCGAACATTTAACAATATGTCACGGACTCCTACTACTATGTCCGAATACTTTTTAGAACCAGTTATCTTCCCTTAACCAACTCTTTAGTATCAAGCATCCGGATACCTCAGTTTATGTGAGGGTAAAATAAGATATCCCTTTAAACTCTATAAGAGGGGAGGTGGGTAGGAAATATGCAGGTAGGTATAGATATCTCATAAAGAGGGGTTTTACCTTTTAAAACCCTCAGTTTAATTCAATATCTATACTTACCTGCATCGGACATTTAGCAATACACGGAATTTCAGTGTAGCTAGAGGAGGAGAGAATAGAGTAAATAAAAATCTTATCTCCCTTACTGGCACTTTTTCTTTGTCCATTTTACTGTCTTCCATATAGACGATCTGGCAAAGTTTTTTTTCTCCCCAATACACATCTTTCAAATAGAATGAGGTGAAGGTAATTTCATATGCCCAATGAGCTGCTTGAAGAATCTCTCTCACTGAGGTTCCATAAAACAAGGCCAAAGATGAAGCCAATCGTCTGGTATCATGAGCTCTAACATCCGTCAAGTTTATTACAGGTGAACGTCCATACACATATTGAATAAGGGAATTAATTAATCTAGAAATGGTGTTTTTCGCTGCTGATCTATGTATTTTTTTCTGATGTGTCATATAAAGAGCGTCATGTTCCGGTAATGGCCCCGAGTGCGGTACACGCTTAATAAGGTGCTCCGTAGTTCTGGCAGGTGTCTTCGTGTCTTTGACTAATGATGGGCGACAATTGTCATGGGATTAACTACTAGACTTTAAACTATACCTGTTGCCAGTTACAGACATTTTTGGACACATTTTTGGTATGTACTTGCAATGTTTTAATGCAAAACTGTGAACAGTGAGTAGTGTTCAGGAAAGATATCGTGCATCCTCGTCTTACATTTTTCTTATCTGTGTGGTTATCGTATACATGAGATATGGCTTCTCAAAACACCAGATCAAATAAGACTGCAAATACCAGTCGAACGAAATCGATAAATACAAGCCTAGCTGAACAAGAAAAACAACTCAGCAATTACGA
>CAJDSM010003700.1:1234-12136 GCA_903981925.1 Ostrea lurida
GTAGCGGAGTTAGCTGAGGATTGCCGATTGATCAGAGTTTGTGACGTGGAATCTTCTCCTATAACTGGTAGCATCTCTACATGAGTGACAAATTTTTAAAGTGATAATTAAAAGCCTGCAAATAAACCATATCATTAAATAAATATATAGATGCATTCATTGGTGACTGGCCAAAAGTGAAGTATGATCACTGGTGCGTTAAATATATTTCAGATAAAAAAATCTTCCCTTGATCCAAGTACGTGCATTGTAACTAGTAAAAGAATATTATCCCCCATTTACCCACTTACGAATTCTAACCTCGTCTACGATCTACACAAGATCATATACCAAATACATATCATAACAATCCAAACCGCTCCTTTATTGATAAGCAGGATTAATAATATTGGCAGGGGCAAAAGGATCAAATTGACATTCAGAATCCTAAATAACAGCGTTCAACAAATAGATATTTAATCACCACCGTAGCACAATACAAACAGGACAATAAGCGCACCGATAACCGTACGCATACATAAACCTAAACCAGAGTCTCCGTTAAAGTGGACGCAAAGGGTAATCGCCGTCGCACAATGAATCCAAAATAAAATCGCCAAAATGGCTGGAAACCACAGATGTACAACCGGAAAGTCGTCACATATACAGGAGTCACAACCGTAATCATTCCTGATTACCAGCAAAACTTTGCGTTAGTGTTTCCACAACGCGATGCTGAAAAAGCCATGTAGTTATAAAGTATCATAAAGCAGTTTCCTCCCCGACCCACCCGACGCGGACCGGTACAAGCTACGATCAATTCAGGTTTGTGCACAAATACACGTTGTTTACGCATGGATTTGAAAGGACAGAAATCGGCGATCATCTTCCACACGTTTTGCACGACCAACCGTATCCTTTTGCATTCGCCATGAAAGCTCACACCGAATTTCTGTAAGTCATCATTGACACTATTCACACCATATAGGCCGCCACGAAGACAGAAAAGCAGAAATCGAAAAGTGGGTACAGGTTTCTCCATCAACCAGTATTTTCGGAACAAGAAACAAAAGAAAAGTCCCATAATTGCTTATTACGAACACGTATCCATATGCTTCATCACGTAACTAGAGGCACAATACATTCGATTAATCTGCAGACAGGCTGCTGCCCTAATCCATCCAAATGGGACATTGACATTGGTACCCAATTCCTGTTTCAAAACAAAGCTGCCATATAATTTCCAACAAACAGAGTGAATTTAAACAAGCCGATCGGATATTCACAGGGTGTAAGTATGTTTATAGTATTATAACTATATTTTCATACGGAGGACAAAAGGGTTAGTTGCTACAGAAATTACGCTCCTGACAACGATATCCCCAGAATCCCAATCCGTCGGGCATGTGCATTCAGGGTCCGAAATTTAAACGTATAACAATAACAACAATACAATGGCCACCATTCAAACAGGCGAATGTTGAACAATCAGCACAACGATAGCCATTTATTTCGTTAATGCACGTTGTGTTCAGCGGGCACGGCGAAGCTCTACATTCATCTATATCGTTATCACAAAAGTCGCCTGTCCAACCCGAAATACAATTGCAGCGAAAGGATCCATACGTGTTAACACATGTGCCTGATTGCTTGCATGGCGAGGTAATTTCGCACTCATTGACGTCACTTTCACAGATACGGCCCGTGAAACCTGTTGCACATTCACAGAAAAAAGTATCGTCTACATCTATACAAGTTGCATTGTTTCGGCATGGTTGAAGAGAACAAGACTTCGTATGAATTTCGCAGTGTCTTCCAGACCACGATGACATGCAGTTACAAGAGTAATTTCCTTCATGGTTTACACAAGTACCGTGGACTCCGCATGGAAAGTACTTACATTCATTCACGTCTCTCTGGCACGTGTCACCTTCCCAATACTGGGAACACAAACAGGTAAAACTATTTAGACCATCCTGACACGTTCCGTTGTTGAGGCAAGGAAATGAGATACAGTCATCAGTGTTAATTTCGCATTGTAACCCTTCCCATCCGACTTCACAGTCGCAGACAAAGCTGCCTATAGTGTTCCTGCATTTGCCGTGTCCGGAACAAGCACTATCGATTGAGCATTCGTTTATATCCTCGTCACATTGACTTCCATTCCACCCTGGTTGACAATGACATTTTGCAGATGCTACTTCCTTAAAAACGTTCAATGTTGATAATGAAAAGGGATCTGATCCAGTATGTTCAAGCATCTGTAGTTCTATGGAACAATTTCCTCCATTATTACAAACATGGCTTTGACAAGGATCATGAATGCTACAATCACTACCTACCCATCCAGTTTCGCACACACAAGTGAAATTAGTTGGTGTGTTTGAACAATTTCCGTTACCTTGACATGGGTTAGAACTACAAAAATCTGCATCCGAGCAATTTATTCCTGTCCACCCCTCGTCACATACACATCGCAAAGTGTTATTTTCAGACAGACAATTTCCGTGTATTCCACATGGGTCACTAAAACATTGATCAATGTACTGACATGAACGTCCGGTTAGTCCAGACGGACATTCACACGTGTAACCGCTTCTGTGTTCAGTGCACACGCGAGGGCTTACACAGGAATCCGGTTTGCAGTTTTGAATCAAGTTACACGTTTTGCCTGTGAAACCGTCATCACACAAACAAAGAAAATCATCATGTCCGGTGAAACATTGACCGTGGTTTGAGCAAGATACATTATGACAGAAGTTGTATGTCTCACAGTCAACACCAGACCAGTCAGAGAAACAGTCACAAACATAACCTCTGTGATTAGACTCCTGGAAACAGGTTCCATGATGGTTACATGCAGAGGAAGAGCAGGTCTGAGCCGAGGTGTAATCTGGGGTAGTTACCGGTTCCGTATTGGTTCCTGTGACTAACGGAATATCGCAATGACGTCCAGCATATCCATCACTGCAAGCACATTGGTAGGAAGTGTTGAAGTCGTAACAGGTTCCATGAAAACAGGGGTTGATATAACAGTCAAATGGACGTTCACAGCTAACACCATAAAACTCTTCGTCGCAAGAACAGACAAATCCATGTTCCGCGTTATTGCATATACCATGACCACTGCAGTTTTGTCCGTAACAAAAGTCACGTGTCTCGCAGTGAGAACCAGTATAGCCAGTAGCACATTTACACGTATATCCAGAGTTTCCATCGACACAGGTAGCACCATTAATGCAATTAGAAACAGGCCAGTTTGCTTCGCAGTCTTGTTCCACTGTATCCGATGTCCACATCGACACTGTTATGGTTCGTCCATCTTGACAACAACACATGGTTAACAGCGCTTGGTGGTTACAAAATCTATCTTTTACGCAGTTAATACCAGTGCCCGGCGCTTAACGTACATGCACTATATCATATGTCCTTCATACGACAAGAGTACCGTGACAAGAACAGCGTTGATTGTTGAACCAATAATCTTATTTTTCACCAGTTACCGTGGTAGTACCGTGCTGTACCCAGCATGGTACAGTTACACAGTATATGTAGTGTGTATAATTCCGTATAGACAAGTACCGTGGCAGAACAACTTTGTTGTACTATTAATCAGTCGATATCATCATTGTTCCAGTAATACCACCGCAAAGTACACGAACCGCACTTGAATCCATTGGATTAGTATTTGACAGCGTTCCTAGTCCTACACATAGGATTTACATTCATGACCAATAGTTGTTTAATTCACAAGTGAGACTGTATACCGATAGGGACAATTGACACAGTTGTACTCCACTGCGGCATTTTTGGACACGTTCCCCTACTGAATACATGTTGACCGTGACAATAATTCCGAAGTTTCACAAAGTGATCCCAATGTCTCCTGGCATCACAAGAACACGCATAGTTTGATGCTCCATTCACACAACTACCGTGGTTAGAACAGCGCTGATTATAGCAATAATTTTGTGTTTCACAATCTTTACCGATGTATCCAGAGGTACAGTTACACGTGTATGAGGAACGTCCGTTATGACACGTGCCGTGGTGAGAGCAGAGCTGATTATTACAATAATTCCGTGTTTCGCAGTCTTTACCGATATATCCCGAGTTACAACTACACGTATATCCGTTATCTCCGTTATGACAATTACCATGGGTAGAACAGCGTTCATTGTTGCAATAATCTGTTTTTTCACAGTTAGCACCCGTGTACCCAGCGTTACAGTTACATGTATATGAGTGTTGATTATTTACACATTTACCATGATTTGAGCATGTCTTGTGGTAACAGTAAGTGTGTTCACAGTTTCTGCCTGTGTATCCTGAAAGACAAGTACACATGTACGTGGTGCGTCCGTTATGACAGTTGCCATGACTAGAACATTTCTGATTGTAACAATAATCTCGTGTCTGGCAATCTTTACCGATGTATCCAGAGGTACAGTTACACGTGTATGAGGAGCGTTCGTTATGACACGTACCGTGACTAGAACAGTGCTGATTATTACAATAATTCCGTGTTTCGCAGTCTTTACCGATATAATCCGGGGTACAACTACACGTATACCCGTTATTTCCGTTTTGACACGTACCGCGGTGAGAACAGTGTTTGCGGTAGCAATAATCCCGCTCGTCACAGTCTGTTCCGGTGTATCCGCCAATACAGATACACGTGTACCCATTTTGTCCGTTGTTACAGTTTCCATGGTTTGAGCAGTTCTTGTTATAGCAGTAATCACGGATTTCACAGTCGTTGCCTTTATATCCTGGGTTACAAGAACAATGACGACCCTTCCCTACCACGTGACAAACACCATGAGCACTGCAATTAATTCCTCCACAATAATCATAATCACTGCATGTTCTCCCAGTAAAATGATTAACACATTTGCACTGGTATCCTGTCCGGGTGTTCGTACAAACTCCCGAGTTTAGACAAGGCTGGCTGGCGCAGTAATCCTGATTTTCACAATATTGACCTTTGTAACCTTTTTGGCAGTGACAGGTATAGTTTGTCTCACCAGTAACACACGTAGAATTATGTTGACAATTATTATTTTTACAGAAATCTCTGACGGAACAGTCCGTCCCAGAGTAGTCTGTATCACACGTACACACTGCCTTATGATTTTGGACACTGCACGTTCCATGGTTATTACACGTTATACCGGAACACGTATGTGCCGTTAAAGATTGACAGTTTTTACCTGTGGTTCCGGTCTTACATTGACACTGGTAACTTCCGATTGTATTGATACACTCTCCACCATTACAAGGCTCCAGTAAACACTCATCCTCATCAAGCTGACACTTCAGACCGTACACAGAGGGAGGACAGGCACAATGAAAACTACCAACAGTGTTTGTACAGTTACCATGACTGCAGAAATTGTGTGTAGAACATTCGTTAATGTCTTGGTCACAGTTGGTGCCACGCCAACCTACAACATAATTTGATCTTTAGATGTATCGTGTAATGCATATTTTCTGCAGTTGTACATATTTTGTGGAATTTTGCAGAAATGATGAAGGTACCCATAGCGCAACCATAAAAATAAACGTGTACAGTAAAACGAAGAAATTTTAATTTGCCACATGCAGAAAATATCATGTAACATTTAATTTGTTACAAGAAACCAATGTTTGATAATACAGTAAATATATCCAATAAAAAAGTCAAGAAACACAAAACTCGAATGATAACGAGTGCAGTATTTGTTGACTGTTATTATTGTTGATTGATTCATTGATTATTTATTGTTTTTCATCCCACTCGAGAATATTTCACTCTTTTGGAGACATCGCCATAGCCGTGAAGGGCTGCAAAATTTAGACCTATGCACTCGGGGTCTTTGAGCAAAGAGAGATCTTTTTCGTGCCACACCGAGTAAACCGCCATAACCTCAAACGTAATATTTCAAATTCGATTGACGAACTAAATCGGGTCATGCAGAGTTAGAAACCGCCATGAGTAAATACACATTTTGTTAGTTTTGAAATATAGCATCGTGTCATGAATGTCTTATAATACTATAAGTGTAACGAAATAATTACTTAGTACGCAAATGTGCCACTCAAATAATCTTTTGATTAAAAATTTTCTTTGCGGCATGTTAATCCGACATGTGTGCAGCACCTTTTTTTCTTCCGTGATATTCCGAACTGGTGACCTCCGAGGTCATTGCATCGTAGATTACAAACAAGAATTACTGTCTGGAAGACAATGATTTATGAATCGACATTTTCTGCTGATTTGACGCGTTTATTGCTTCAAATCAACTCTGATTTAATAAGATTACATATTTTCAATCAAAAATATGTCACTCTATTTGTTTTCTTTATTTTACAAAATATTTGCCGTCAGTTACAGCTTGTAATTGCTTTAATGTTTTATTTGTGCAGAAAATAATGTCACCACTATCAACATTGGCACAGGAAATTCGAGTTAGGCCTCTGACCTGGAGGCTATAAAATTTTTACCGTAATCATACTCAAACTCGTACTATTTATCAACGCAAGCTGTAGTTTCAATGTCTGAGAACTTTGATCACATTTTAATCTTGACTCCCAACTCACCCATTTTACAGTAGGTGTGTCCGTTGACCACACACTTGTTTGGATTACCAGGACAGTGGGCGGTACAGTCTGGTCCGTAGTAGCCCTCAGAACAGTACGCTTTGTAAGTTATCTGTAATCTATAGTGTAGCAGTCGTATCAGTTAGGAGACATAAAGAACCTACATGTACATTGTAGATTAGTAAACGTACATTGGATGAATTTGCATGGATATCGAAATGTTGATATTGTGATACTCATTACGAGAAAGCATTGTGATCCGAAAAATAAGTAGCTGCTAATTTCTTCTGTCGCCAGTTCTGTGACAGGATGTTGTTCCCAATTTTCAGGTTGTAATCAGAAAACTCGTTCTGGTAGACGAGTGATGTAGAGGAGGATCCCATATCTTGTACGTTCACTGATATCTTGTCAAGAAATTTTTTCTATCAAAGATAATTATGAAAAAAATAAAGACATTATTTTATTATTTTGTAGCAGTAACCAAATTATGTACTGACCACACTCTCCCTTGCTTTTTAAAGCTTGTCTATCGAGACAGTATTAATCCAAGCTTATACTGTCCACTATTTACAATGTGAAGAAAATTGCTTTAACCATCTTATCACATAAAAAAAATATTATCATTAATATGAAAACGTTTTACCCAGTCGTCCACTTCCAAAAATTGTAGACTTGTGGAATTGCCAACTTTGGAACCGTAAATGACAGTTTGGTGACGCATGCCCAAGGTTGTGGTAAAACTAGAGACACAGGAGTGAGTGCTGTCTCTGTAACAGACGATGAATTTAAAAATGAGAACAGCTGTTATTGTTTATAAAGTAGAAACTGCCAATATTTCACGATAAACACTTACTTGAGACATACAGTGAGGACAGGCTTACATAACTTGGTACAGTGAGAACCTGTTACACCCTGACAACATCCACCGCCATGGACTTTATTGCCTGGATTTTTCACTTCGTCCACGTGTATGAAGAAAGTAATCTTCCCAAACACAACCTTTGAATAAACATAAAAATAAAATTTCGTTTAATACAAAAAGGCGAAGTTACATTGTGTTATAACGTAATCATAATCATAAAAAACATATACAAAAATCGAGTGTAGGGCAAACGTGACCTCCGACATAAAGCGAAGGTAGGATCAGGTGCCATGGAGGAGTAAGCATCCTCTGGACAGGTCACACCCGCCATGGCCCTTAGTCGAAATAAAGTAAACGGATTACCCGTAGTCAATTCCAGTAGTCTATACAAAGGGTATGGAACAAATACAGTCGAGCATAAGACTTAGTTGATAATTTGTATCCAAACAAGGTGCATTATAGCGACGCGTAGTAATTTGCGAAATGATGATTATAACCCTGCAGCATCAACTTTTTTGTTAGTAGTTGGCCTCGCTTTAAAAAGTCTTCATACGCATAGCATGCTCTTGCGTATCGAATCAACTGAAAGATATACACACCATAAACAGGTGCTCATACGCCCATGCTTTGTATATCAGACATACCTGGGGTGGCTGTGTTGTTACACACCGTATAATTACGCCAGGGATGCAAGAGTCCCAGATTTGCAACCCTATTGATCTAAAACCTTCTCCCCCTTCTTTGCTACATTTAATTATGTAAAATGTCTATATAAACACAAAGCCACCAGAGCAGACTTTACAGATTTATTTGCAACAACAACAAATCAATGAGTATAAAGAATTGTTCGTTTATAACTGTACATAATATAGTAGAATGGTAGAATTAGAAATTCATATCAAAATTAAGGATTATCTCCCTCGGGCATAGCTCTGATCCTTCGAAGTTTTTGGCCCCATTCTTTTGGCACTACATTGATCACTTTTATAAAGTTTTACTTTCATGTTTCGGATTTCCAACATTTCGGTTTGGGCATCACTGAAGAGACATAGTTTGTCGAGGTGCGCGTCTGGTGCATAAAAATTGGTACCGTATATGATTTATATACACCATGTTTTAATGTATCAATGAAATGTTGATCTCTTTATGTATATACAGAATTACGAAGACCAAAACGAAGATTATATGGTTCTCCAGGTGAAGGGTATTCCCCTGTATGGCTTGGTTATGGTAACTCTTTCAAAGACAGGTGTTATACTCTAAGATTGTTTCGTAAAAACACGATATAAAGAGAAGAAATGAATTGTACGTGAAATGTCCCACAATTTGTCCTCTCTGAGCAGGGAGCTCCTTGAGAAATTAGCGTTTGTAGGTCCTTTGATTTAGCAGTTTTCTGTAAACAAGTACACGCGACTGTAGAATATGGTGTGCAGATAGGGCAATTTGCAAAAGCAACTTTACGTAACACGCATTTGCGCCATCACAACTATATGCGACGCTCCTTCGCACTAAGACGATAAGAATTGGAATTTTATCGTGATAGTACAGAAACGCTTAAGGAACACCCCTTGGTTTCTGTGTCAATCTACAAAAGTAACAATATTGCTAATTTGAACATTTAAACGACATTTTAAAGTCAATAATCCTTCATCTTTTTCGCAATGAACGACACATTCTCTCGCCTTGGTTGAACTTAACATTAACATGGCTTAACATGATGCTTACTCCTCCTAGGCACCTGATCCCACCTCTGATGTGCCCAGGGGTCGGTCCGTGATTGCCAAACTCTTGTTTTTGTATTCTATTTAGGACTTACGAGATTGATCACTGTTCGTTATCTTTGCCTTTACTTCTAGCTAATCGCCAAAAATTTAAGTCATTAAGATGAATGTTGCCCTGGGTTTTACACAACGTTTAAAGGCACATGGACACGTTTTGAGCTAGCTGCAGAACTGTAGTTCTCTGAATAATATTGGGACAAATCCGACAGCTACAGATCCAAACCTTATAAAAAGTTGCGCATGATTGAGGCCTTATATTGTTGTGTTCCTGCAACCCCGTTGCTATTAGTATTTACAATAATCGATACCAATTGTGTATTCAGTCTAAAATCGAATATTGAATGGAAATTAAATAATTTTGAAATAAACTGCAGAGTCTTGAAAATGCTATAAAAAGCATAGTCTGGGTCTCCTTTTAAAATCAAAGTGGCGAAGGTGGGGAACAAACTATAATGAAAGTTGTGATTTGAATTCGATGTCGGACCTATTGAAATAATTATTTCAACCAAACAGGGATGCTTTTATCCATAATATAAGTTCACTAAAATATTTGTGGGGCTCACACAAAAATGAAAATATACTGGAGTTCAAAATGACTGGGTACCTAATATTGCTACATCAACAGACGAAATCACATGAAGTCGTGAGGTTTTCAGGTCGTATGGGACTTAAATGAGTTGTTGAAGGTATGTCTGGGCACATACATGGAGGAAAATATGTAAAGAATTTTTAGATATTAGATTTATGGCTCGACGATGCAGAGACACAACAATATAAGGACTCAATCATGAATAACAATGTGCTGTAAATCGAAGGATTTTATAAGGGGTTGATCTGTACAGACACTACCACCTCTAACCTCTCTTAAAAAGGCCATAGAACAGTTCTAATGACTGCTCTAACTTAACTTAGAACAGTTCTGCTGACTGCTCTAGAACTGTTCTACGACCGCTCTAAAATAGAATCCTAACTGTTCTGATTCAGAATCCTGACTGCTCTGGAAAAGAGCTGTTGTAGATTAGAATCGTTGCATGACTGCTCAATAAATACATTTGACTTGCATAGAACAGTTCCCCGTTTGCCCTCGAATACTAGAATCACGCAGTTTGTCCTCAATTTTAATTGGAAATTGACATGTCGAGCATTTAAGATCGAGAGAAATTATAAATTATTTTTCCTCGCTGATTTCCCTCAAGTTCTGATTTAATCATAAAAAATATTTTTTTTAAAACCAACCAAACCGCAAAACAGAAATTGAAATGGAGGTCTGTTACAGATCGAACATCCGATCGGTAAATTTCTTGTAATTTTTGCGATTAAAATAAAGCATATACACGAATATTGAACGAGAATCATGTCGTTCGCACCAAACTTATTTTTCAATTATATTTCGGAATATTGATAATCTTTTCCCTCAACGTTCTGGAGTTTTTGTTGAATGTTCAAACTTCCAGCGCGAAGAAGGGTATTTAATGACACCAATATGGTATAAAGACCAAACAGCGTACATAAACAATAACAGTTTCACTGGTTTTTATTGAAGGTGGGGTATGGCTAGCATTCATGAATGAAGCCAATTTCCAGAAAGCAATGTCACCTTTGATATTTACTTGATACTAGGGTCACAAAGATCGACCGGTATCCGGATATAGGGGTTAAACGGGAGCACACCGCTGGTTTTAGCCATTTTTCCGACAT
>CAJDSM010003704.1:7646-20482 GCA_903981925.1 Ostrea lurida
TGTGAAATCAACAGACAAACATTGGAAAATACCGTAACTCTGCATAATGTGCGTCTATGCCATATCAAGTGTAAACAGTGCGGTAATGTTATACGAAGCGATATGCTTGTTCTGAAACTTGGTCGTTGGATGAGTGTCACTGATACATTTTTACGCAGCTCTCTGCACACCTCATGGAACTCGCAGGTGAGTGTGAATGAAATTAGGAAATAGAATCTGACCTGACGCCTTAATTAGTTCTAGCATTAATCTGTTTTCGGTACAAAATCTTCACGGGATACGAGATAGTATAACCTGAGTGGAAGTTGAAGGGTATTTTTTGACTCTAATGGCAACGTATTTCTACCTTAAATAATTCAGGCTTTTGATAGCATTTGTTATATTGATGTGCACCTAGATACGCAACATGACCTGGAGTGTATTGTGTGTCTTTGGAGGTTGAAATTGTCCGCAAATCATTATTTACCAACATAATCTTGATAGAAGTACTTTACATCTAATAAAGTTAATCCATGAATTTGAATTAAAAAAGATACAAGAGGGTGAGGGATAATTTCGTATTATTTGCATCACTTATGAGTATGAGCTAATGAGTGGGTGGGTGAATCGTGAGCACCCGCGAGGAATAAGGAGGAGTGCGAGGACCCGCGCCCCTCCTTTGAATCCACAGATACCAAACAAAACTGTGCATACTAAAATATCAGACGTTGCAAATAATAATCATACTATCTTGTAAACATTAATGGAATTAATAATAATAATAATAAATAAATAACAAAAATAATAAAACAAAAAAAAAAAAACAGAGAAGCGAGGAGATTTTTTTAACTGTAGCCACTTGAATTGAAAAAACACGTGTTAAAGGGTCTTTGTGGCTCAGATTTATTTGGGATAAACAATTTCTGAGGACTGTTTACGTGTCTTTCCCGTTAGTTTTTTAAGTGTCTGTTCATATATAATATGTCCCGTCCGAATTTCACGACTATGACGTAACTTCTAATCACCATTTGTTACAACAATGTAACAGTGTGTGGGCGGTATGTTACTCTATGTTCTTGATTTTTAGAGAAAGCTAACATTATTTTAAAAGTCTTCTGGTTTTTCTAGGCATGCAATCCCCCATAAAACACAACATAAAAACAGAAAAACGCACCAAATAAAAAAAACCCAACAAATATAAACAACAAAACAAACAAACAAACATAAAAACAAAAACAAACAAAACGAATAAAAAAAAAAGAAAAGAAAAAAAAGAAAAAAAAAAAAAAGAAACGTCTGACAGTTCTTATGCTTACACTTTTAGAAGGTTAATCCGTAGCAAAGAAATGATGAGAAATGCTTGGCACATATGCAATATTTAAGCGGTACCCCCTGCTTTCTAGTATCTACCATTGATATAAATAACATGGATCTGTTAAAATTACAAAACACGAGGAATATCCGGAATTTTTATACTAGTATCAGAGATCGACAACATAATTTTGTAAATGTCGGAAAAGTCGCCGTGTTCTTCTTAAATAACTTCTGAGAGATTGGAATTTTATTTTTGACTTTTCAGATTTATGTCAAATTCAAACTCTTGTAAATCAACAAACTGGAATAAAGGAACGAAATTCTGCCGCTTTGTCTTTCTGGAGAACGCGTACCCAGAACTTATACCCAAAGAAATATGTACCTCTACAGACAAGCACATTAGTTTGACAAACATGCCTTTCCAGAAAGGTAAAAAGTTTTTTCCTTGTCCCTCTTCCACCATCTAAATACATGTACTATACATTGCATGCTAATTTCTTTTGCCTCGGATTTAAGGTTTTCTCTAGCCCCCCTATATTCTCATTTAAGTGATTTCACGATTTTAAACTAAATCATTAGTTGATATTATAGTTATCGCACAATTAGTCAAGAATAGACTTTCAAAAAGTCTAAATATATGATGTACGAAGTCTCTTCTTTATTCTGATCGATGTCAGTTATTGATGTTGAATTCACTTTTAATATTCTTCGTATTGAATGAATATATTACCCGGTGCTCTTTTTAATGTAAGTTTTTCATATGTAATTCGGAGTATATAAAAATATCGCCGTACCACAACTCATATTTTGTAATTAATAAAAAAGCAATAAAATAAAAATAGTAATGGAGTTATCTAAACAATCCCAGTAAATGCACGAGCAATGCACCTATCCCCCCAACAAGCGATTTGAGAGGCGTCCTAAGTAATTTTCATAAATAAGCCGCACGTGTGGGATAAGCCGGTGACATTGACATGTTAAAGCAGAATGATGGTCTTACTGATCAAGCGTTTGATTAATAGTTTTACAAAGTACATATACTAATTGGGTTAGTATAACCTTCAGTCCATGTTTTATTTTATTTAATTACGCTCATGTCATGTCTCCCCAGTTTTAATATAAAGTTGCGCACTTTCACGTCGGCTTGGGTGTTCGACCGACGAGTTGTTCAAATTCTATCCATTCATAGTCAACGTATAATTTTATTTTTGGAGTCCTTCGTTCCGGCCCAAAGTTTCAATTCACATCTGTTTTCAGATTCTTTCAAACGTAAATTTTATAGTTCTTAAACAGTGAGTTATTCTAATTGACATTTAGTAATTCAAAGGACATTTATCTTAAGCGGGCTACGGCGGTGTGACCAGTAGGCACGGGGATGCTCCACTCGCTCCTCAGCCAACTGTATTCCACCTCTGGTGTGTACAAAGGTTCCAGGTCGTTAGCCTGGCCAATTTTTTAGATTAAACACCTTTGGAGTAGTTTAATTCTCGTCTTGACATGATGTTCACTATTTGTCCCTAAGAAATTTGAAAAATTTTTGTGTTAATATCAATTGAAAAAATTCAGCAACAAATTACTAGTTATCATCTCGAAGAGGTAGATAAAAACTTCAATAACTCAATAATAATCCAATCATAAAGCAATTAGGCATTTAGCTATAACCACTAAATTTTAGCGGACCATAAAGTTAACATTAACTACATTTAAAAATGGGGCTGGCGTGGTCTCAGTAGGGCACCTCACTGACTTAAGGTCAGGTTGACGAAACGCACGTGCAGATATAGGGCATCAAGGGGCAGGAGAATCCAGGCATCTACATTTGCGCTAACAAAAAATTTTAAATGAAAGACGAAACAGGTATAGATTATTAGCGTTAGGAGCAAATCAATAGTTGCACCTTTGGCTGCAGGTTCACATCAGGTCTCATACTAATTTATATAGGCAGGACATGTACTATTTCAAGTTCAAACCTAATAAACAGTTTTATCTCTATTGATGTATTACGAATTTTATTGAGTCGATTTGACTGAGAGAGGTGCATCGCAAAAATATGCATCCAACATCTCCGGCAGTTAGTGGTATGGGGACTGAAAAACTTGCACATCATATAGGAGGAGTACAGGACTGAGTTTAGGTTATGGATTATACTTATTTATTTACTTGAATGCTACCTTTATTAAACATACGGTAGATTAACTCTGAGCGGATCAAGTATTCCTCTTGGACACATACCGAATACAGATAACTGCGAATATCTAACACACAACAATCAGCAGTAGAAGTCAACTCCGTATGAACAATGGCGAGATCGGCATATGTGAACCAAACCTGAGACACTTTCACATACTAGATATTTAATCTGAGTATAATATTTGAGAAACATTGTGTTAAGATCAGTCTCAGAGTTTAACAGGTATACTCCTTCTAGAAATAGCAAATCTTAGTACACCATTCTAGTCGGTAATAATGGACACCGCCATCCTAATTTTTTCTTATTCCTGTAACGGGACAAGAGGTAGAATAATTCATTATCGTGAAGGTTATATGAGAAAAGAGACCTAAAACAATTGTTTTAATCTTTTATATACCTGACTATAATTACTGACTACTGTTTCTCAATGATCGTAGATATAACAATCGAGAATCTATGAATCAGTGAAACGTAATTCATAAAGGATCAAATCTCTGTAATATATCAAGTTTTGTGCGACACTCTTATCTTCTTATCACTGGTTAGCCACGGAACTGGTCTATAATACTAGAAATATATATATATCAGTGTAGCACCGGCGGTAATATTATTTATAGGCAGATAAAATATTCTACTAATAAGAGGAATGCCACTGAGTCTTTTGTTTGGATTTGTAGGTAAAACAATGCGAAGTCAATTCATATGCACAATCAACTGCGAGAGTTAATAGGTATCTGTACCAATAGAAGTAATTTAACTTGTTTTCAGGTCAGATTAGTACGTAACGCCAGAGCGATGAAGACTCGAGATTGACGCTCAACGTCTCTGAGTTCTAGCCAATTGGACTCAAATGGTCAATCATCTATTTTCACCGGTGTTCTACAAAAGCACAGAATGTCAGATCACATAGAAGTATAAATACACGGTTTCTGACATGTTGGTCATTCATATATCGTACTGTGTAGAAAGTTGATAAATAACTCATATTAGGAAGTGGATAACGAGACAAATAGTCATTTCTCAACGCATATAGGTATATAGAGTCGAGTGCTCTTGTGAGTGTACTAAATTGACACTTCAGGTTATCTACATAACACGTTGATGATGCTTGTGAAGTAGACTCGTTCTATAAGTGGCTGTCGTCGGTAATATGTGCTGGATGAAAGTGACTTATGCACACAGTATCCAAATAGAATATAATGTATGACATATTAACATAACGATATTAACTTAACTATAAACAAATCGATTTGTTTTTGTACTCTAAATAATTAAGTTAAATCATATCAGCTAACAGCCAAACTCGTTTAGACTCAATGGAACTTGATGGGACCCGAGGAGAAAATACTGATTTGAGATGTCATAAGTGGTACACTACTTAAAGAATTAGTCCTTTTGGCGATTTTGCCAATCAGTACAGGAGAACACATATTCGCATTATTTTCTGTATTGACGAGATATCAGTAACTCGAGCAGTACCTCGACTTACGATCTCTCTAAATTACACTAGAGTCCTCTTTACACCTCGATGATTAACATTAGCTCAAGGTTCCTATTATTCGCAAAAACTAAATGGTTGGTAATATATTTTCAAGGTATCGGGATCGAACAATATGGATACATGCAAACAGGTAATTGAACATTGCAAGGTAGCAAAAAATTGCAGAAGTGTCACGCGACAGTCCATGTCTGACCAATGAGATCGGCTTTGAGTTCACGTTTCTGGTGGGGAAAAAGGTCAATCGTTGGAGGCTAGCAGCGCTAGTGTTCTCGTCAGCGTAGCTTGCGTGTTTTTCTATCCATGTTAGATGGTGGAAACCTATGGCAAAGAGAAACCGGACGAGAAAATAGCTATTACCCGACATAGAAGAACGACATATTTCACATATTAGAGTAAGAAGTCTTCCGAATTTCGTAATACTAGAATCTAACCACAACAAGATCTAATAAAAAGAATATTGGACTTCTTACGTAAAATAATATATTGATGGCCTGTATCCCCCATAAGTTTCTATTTGATCTATTAATGCTCGTAAATGAGTATTAGTTAAATAAAGATTCAAGGTTACATAATAATTGCGAAGCATCACCAAATAGAGAGACAAAAACGCCAATACCAAATTTTGTATATCGCGCCACGAAAAATATGGCTTTTGTTTGGTTCAAATAATTAAAATCTAACAAGTCAACATTTCATTTTTCTTCAAAGTATCGATTAACATCCTGGTAACTTAAACTAACCGATTCTGGTGAAGAGAAAATGACTTGTAACAGCGAATTAATAATCGTTACCAACAAAAACCCTCCAATGTAATATGGATTATTTAATCATCGATTACAATTTTGAGTAATCGTGCACATGGGTAACCCATGAACTTATTATTGGACACTCATGAAATCGTGAATTTAATTCATGAAATAAGATTCAGGAGTAGTCCATGAACAAAATTGCGAGGGATGTAAATTCATGAATCTTCATGAATCTTCAAGAATATGTAAATTCATGAAAGTTCACGAACATTCAAGAATATTACAATAGCAGCATTTGCATATTCACTGTTCCTCTCTGTTATGACTGCATTTCACATGTCGAGTGCAAGTCAGTTAGATATGTTTACAAGAGAACTTGAATCACAATTCTATTTCTAAGAATGCAATTTGATTGTAAACTTAATCAAAGTTAATAATAATGTGGTGAAATGCTTATATGACATTTTGATAAGATTTCTTGTTAAAAGTGTTTAAAGACCAAAAGCTAATTTCATTTTGCAGTTTGGGTCAAATTCAACCCGGTTAATTTTTTTTTTAGATTCAATTACAAACAAAATTATATCTTGTATTAAAGATATTGTTTGTATCAAAATAAAAATATGAAATGCTAGCTATTTAATGTTGGCATAACATTCCACAAGAACAATAACTCTTTAAAAAAAGAATGGAACTGCAACAAAACTCTTTGATGAAGAATCATGAATGTTCATGAATTGTGAATGTTCATGAAATTATTCAGAGAATTTCACTTCAATATAAAGTTCATAAGTATTCTTCATTATTCATGAACTAATATTACTATGAGTTATGAATATGTTCATGAATTTTATTCATGAACCACTTTTATGAATTGTCAAGAATCTTTTATGAGTCATTCATGAACTAATATCAACAAATCATAAAAGTAAGTCATGAATGTCATCTCGCAGGGGTATTGAGACCCCTATGGCCTTAACTGATCTGCATCGTCAAAATTTTGATTTTGCACGTGTGCTTCATTTTGATTGGATAATACTAAAACGTCTGTAACTTTCTAAGGAATGAAGACAATGTATTCATATTTACCATACAGGTAGATAATATGTTTGTTTATTGATTAGTATGATATTATATGCCAACATGCACGCGCATGCATTGACTTTTGAAGCTTGGATTTTTGAAGGCCAATAGTGCTTTTGTTTTTCATCAAATTCTTTCGAAATTGGGGATTTGAGTGTGTCTTGAAACTCTCTAACCGATCTGCAAGTCAAAATTACAAATTTGCACGTGCATGCACGTGTGCTTCATTTTGATTGGATAATGCTAAAACGTCTGTAACTTTCTAATGAATAAAGAGAATGAATTCATATTTACCACACAGGTAGATAATATGTTTGTCCATAGAATGGTATAATGGAATATGCCAAAGTGCATGTGTGTGCATTGTCTTTTAATTGACACCACTTTTTAATTGGGGCCCGGTGAGGTTTGGGGAACATCTGTAACGGTTCCCATTACAATAATGAATTAGTCCTAGTTATGTTCCCCAAACAAAGTTTGGGAACAGTATGTGTTTTTTTGTTCTGTATCTATGCTTTTTTAAAATTAAGTGTCTTCCGTTTCCACGGAAACCTTATATGATTCTTATGTTTCTTTTTCTCTTTTATAATTTAAGGTCTTCCGGTCTACAACGGAAGACCTTATAGTGTTTGTATTGTTTCTTATTAAGTCTTCCGTCTACAACGGAAGACCTATAGTGATATGTATTGTTTCTTTTATATATTATTATTATTTATTTTCCCTCACTAAAAATGCAATTACTCAAAAACGTTTGACCGATTTTCATGATTTTTTGCATGTGAGTTAGTCTCTATAAAGGTATCTACAAAACTCCGGTTTTTTTAAAATTCTACTTCGGTTCCGAGATACTAGCTTCCGTTAAACTTTACGTTGTCCGAGAGTGTTTACGTAAATTATTTGAGTTTGGGAATGAGTTTTCAGGATGATAGGAACTATGTTTCGTTGTAGACTACGTCAGGTATTAGTTCTTGTCTTTTTTGGTGCAATACTTCCTGTCGAAAATAGAGGTTTACTTTCGTTTTGAAAAATTTTCAATTTTTAATTTTTTTTTATTTTAAATATTTTTTCTTGAGAATATTAGTATTAATTTATATTGATCAACAATGATAGAATATATAAGTTTTTAAAAATCGGTCACGCATGCTCGAGTTAGCTCTGCTACTTTCACTTTGTAATCAAACTTGTACGAAACGCAATTACTATAAATCGCCTCGATAGATTTTATGATTTTTTGTAGGTGATGTTGCACTCTATGAAACGAGTTTATAAAACGCCGTTTTTTGAAAATTCACTTCCGGTCCGAAGATATACGACTTCCGTTTTTAAATTTATCCGGGCGTTTCTCAGAGATTATATGGTGTAAATGAATAGTATTTCCAGTGATGATAGACCTATATCTGAGGATGTTAAGCGACACCAAGCTTTTACTTCAGCGGACATTTACTATTTTAAATAAAGATCTACTTTCGTTTAGTAAAGATCTCATTTTCTTCAATTTTGCATATTTTTTGTGAAACTTCGTAGAGAGTTAAGATTCTTATTATGATAATGTTATAACTGTGAATATTTTACTTCGGCTATACTTGAAAAATCATCACATTTTAGACTCCATATCTCAATTCTTCAGGACGGAAGACCTTTTGTTGTCGCGACGGTATTCTGCTACTTTCACTTTGTAACCAAGATTTACCGGAAACACAGTTACTATAAATCGCCTCAATAGATTTTTATGATTTTTTGTAAGGTGAGTTGAACTTTATGAGACGAGTTTATAAAACTCCGTTTTTGAAAAATTCACTTCCGTCCGAAGATATCGACTTCCGGTTTTAAAATTTATGCGGGCGTTTTCTCAGAGATTATATGGTGTAAATAAATAGATTTCAATGTATGATAGACCCTATATCTAGGATTGTCGTTACGGAGGCAACATATAGGAGATCACTTTAATCGTCTGGCGTCGTCGTATTCACAAGTTTAGTCACATTTTTCTCAGAAAGCCACATAAGCCAAGACTCCTGCAATATTGGCACAGAGCAAGTCAGTCATGGACAACATGCGTGTGTAACGCAGTTTCAAGTCCTGCGCATTGGCCAACTTCCTGTTGGCGACCAACTTTACGAAACATTTAAACATAGAGGAAATTCTGTCACATTTTTCTCAGAACCACACTCGCCAGCCTTCCTGATATTTGACAGAGCATCCAGTATGGAGATTCGTATCCGTGTAACACAGTTTCAATCTTTGCGCATGTCAAATTCCTGTTTGACGCAACGTAGAATGTTTTTAAACATGGGAGAATTTCTGTCACATTTCTTAGCTCCACCTGAGCGAAGGCTCAAGTGACATTTTGATCGCTTTTGCCGTCGTCTGTCTGGTCCGTCTGTCCGTCTTGTCTGTTCTGTCTTCTGTCTGTCTGTTAACTTTTCACATTTTCGACTATCTCTCTCAAGAACCGCTGGAGCCAAACTTCAACCAAACTTGTACAAATTATCCTTGGTTAAAGGGGCTTCAAGTGTTGATCAAAATGAAGGACCCAGGCCCCCATCCAAAGGGAATAATCACGAAAAAATGCACAGAAATAGGAGTTAGTTCATTAAAAATCTTCTTCTCAAGAACCACTGGAGCCAGAAAAGCTGAATTTATATGAAAGCTCCCTGATATAGTGGGAGATTTAAGTTTGTTCAAATCATGACCCCGAGGTACGATTGGCCACAATAGGGGGATCAAAGTTTGACATGTGATACTATAGGGAAAATCGGTTAAAAAATCTTCTTCTTCAAGAACCACTGGCCGGACAAGCTGAAATTTATATGTGGAAACGTTCTAATATAGGGAGATTTAGTTTGTTCAAAAATCAGACCCCCGGGGGTACGATGGGCCACAATAGGGATAACATGTTTACATATCGTATATAGGAAAAATATTTAAAAATCTTTCTTAAACTGTCTCCGTCCCATATTCTTCAAAATGCAGATTGTCTCGGTAAATCACACAAATGCGAATTTGAATTGCAGTTTTTTTAGTACGATATATGCCTCATACGTTCTGCAATAACACTTTTACTCCTTATAAAACCGTGGCCTTCAGCATTATATCCGATATAATTAAGTAGTCTCCATTTTATATGCACATTTCAACCCAATTATGATCTCTCGTTGATCATGTTTTAATACTGCAATTTGGGACCCTGCTAACATTAAATTGGATTTGATCCTGGCTTTTCTGTTGTCAATTGAATGCATTTAAATCGAGATTAACGTTAACAGCCTTTCTACTCGCTGTCCAATGAATTTCACATTACGATAAGTCCGCCTTCCAATGGAATATTCATTCGATGAATGTCTTAGGATTTGCAACAATATGTAATTTTCGATTGGAAGATGCCAGATCAACCAAAGACCTCCAAGAATCATTAAAGGGTCTTCGATTTGGCACTGTGATCAGATCTTCATTTTGGCACTTGTGTAAGAGGGTCTTCATTTGGGCCCTTGTGTAAAGGGTCCTCCACTTTGGCCTTTGTGTAGAGGGTTTCATTTGGCCCTGTGTAAAGAGTCTTCATTTGGCCCTGTGTAAGGGTCCTTCCATTGGCACTTAGTGTAAAGGGTCTTCATTTGGCCTTGGCCCATTTGCTTGGTAAAAGGGCTATGCCTGTGTAGGTTCATTCCTTGGTTGGGCTCTCATTGCCCTTTGTAAAGGGCTTCATTTTGGCTTTGTGTAGGGTCTCATTTGGCCCTTTGTAAAGTCTTCATTTCGCCTGTAGGTCTATGGCTGTGAGGGTCTTCATTTTGCTATTAGGTTCCTTGCTGTGTAAAGGTCTTATTTGGCCCGTAAGCTTCATTGGCTATGGCTCGGCTGCTTTAGCTGGTTACGGACTGTTCATATAATGGAGTTTGTATGCTTCAATGAAAATAACAATAATTCATACACATAAAATTCAAAACACCACACTATGATCGAGAATTCATAGTTAGTCTGCACGAATGCTATAGACTTGTTGCTCCGATTATCTATAAGCTTCTATGGCCATTCAATACTTCTACAAAAGAAAAAACATATTATTAATACAACATTAAATTACATGCAATGCCAAATGAAGGCTGATCGGTGGGGGTCCGTGACTGACAGGCAGCGAATTCCGCAGGTAAAACTTAGATATGCACAAAGATTGGATGCAAATATAAAACGTAGAATTCAAAACAAACTTCGCGCTGTTTACTGTGATGTTTATGCAATTTTTAATATAGGCGCTGATCACTCAAGAAATTCTTTTTATCAGAAAAATAATTGATTTTAATATGGTTTTTTCGTTGTTAATCCTATAGATAATCATTCAACTGAGTCACTTTGCGGCCTTTTTCTTGCTATAATAGGATCCAATTCGCACTTCCCGTAGATACCCTATCAGTTGTTTACCTTTGTGCAAGTCTTATGTACAGCGAGACGCAAAGCATGATATTTCATCCCAAGCAGTGGACCAATGCTTATCGCCTGTTCATTATTGATTGAGAGAATGTTACCAGCTACTATGCAAACACATAAATCGATGGGCAGCATCAAATTTTGTAAGTTAGAGTACTTGTGAATAAGATTACTAGCTCAGACAAAACACTTAATTCCCCATCATTCTTTTTTGCAATATCAAAGATGTTTGATGAGGAAATGAATGATAATACAGCTTATTTAAATTAAAGCGGACCAATCAAAAACTTCTTGATATTGACATAATGTGAATATCGCTGGCTAAGCACTGTACTCGCCCAACTTATTTTTATAGAAACTAAACAAACCTGCCTTCACAGAAGAGCTGGTGATATCTCAGAAATTGCATTAATAGTAGATGTAGAGTCACAACAGATTCAGGATTATGCTTATGGATAAAATTAATCATACGATGAGTTTCGTTTTAAGTTTACATAGTAGCTTAATCATCCTCTCATCCATACATGAACAGGACGATCATTAAGCATAAGATTCACAGGACTTTGAAAAAAATCTCAATCTGATTTTATTATGTGAGGATATAGGAGTAAAATTAGGAATATTCGTATAACATGTAAAAGACAATCTGAAACAACCTCTCTTAGGTAGTAGTATTTGATCGACATGACTTCCAATTTCATAAATTGGTATAATGATCGAGATTTTTTTTTTCTCAAGTCCTGTTGATCTGCATTGTAGCAACCAAGCATCACTGTACTGTCAGAAATATTTTATGACGTTAATAGAAAAATTGCCAACAGAACCACGTTGAATTCACTTGAAATTGCGCATTGAATGCATATGTACCTTATAAACAGATAAAATAGTGACAAATTATCTCTCTACCTCCAGTGGGTTGCCAAGCCACTTACAACCGCTACTGCGGAGAGCGACATATAAGCTAGAAAGAGTCGGGCATTGGTTAGTCCAGATCTATAAGCAGAAGAGTCTGCATGTTGTTCCAGATCTTATAGCTAGGAGAGCGGGCAGTTAGTCCAGATTATAGCTAGGAAGAGTCTGGCATGTTAGTCCAATCTTGCTATGAAGAGTCTGCATTGTTAGTCAGATCTATTAGCTAGAAGCAGCGGCTTGTAGTTCCAGATCATAGCTAGGAAGAGCCCCGGGCATTGTTAGTCCAGATCTATAGCTAGGAAGAGCCGGTCATGTTATAGTCCAGTCTATTAGCTAGGAAGAGTGGGCATTGGTTAGTCCGATTCTATAGCTAGGAAGGTCTGGCATTGTTATCAAATCTATGCTAGTGCAGAGTCTGGCATTGTTAGTCCAGATCTATAGCTAGAAGAGCCGGGGCATGTTAGTCCAGCATCTATAGCTAGGAAGAGCCGGGCATTGTTAGTCCAGATCTTATAGCTAGGAAGAGCCGTTCATGTTAGTCCAGATCTATAGCTAGGAAGAGTGGCCATTGTTAGTCCAGATCTTAGCTAGGCAAGAGTGGGCATTGTTAGTCCAGAGTCGGGGTTTTCGTGACTAATGTTTGTTTCAGTTGAACTTACAAACATGTGTTCTTAGCTGGACATGGTATCTT
>CAJDSM010003707.1:0-12350 GCA_903981925.1 Ostrea lurida
TTTTGGCTATTCGTGGCTCTTGCTCTTTGGCAAAAAACATTCTTGGTTAAGGTGATTGAAGTATTTTCAAATGAAGAGTCCTGCTTCTTTCTTAGTGGAGGTACATGTAATTGCTGAATCTTACATGCTATTTTTGTTTCCAGGCACCCGTGACAATTACAGACCAGACACCTATGGAAATGGTGGTAGAAATGTTCAGAAAACTGGGACTCAGACAAACTCTGGTCACACATAAAGGGTAGGTCACCTTAATAAATGAAGGACAAAGTAGTAATGGTATCAGTTCAATATTGAAAGAAATAAAAGTAAGAATGAACTAAAGGTTAAATACATTATGAAAACAATTGAAATATAAGCCACAAGAATAAGGATATATTTCCATTATTTTTGTAATACTAGTACACTTAACCCCTGGACCCAAAAGGGGTCTCAAGATAACCCCAGACTTTTTATTTGAACTCCCTAACCTATTTCAAAATTACAGGATCCATCTGATTTATACTTTGGCAATCATGGATAATAATTGTTTGCTAATAAAGTTCTTTCTCTGTGTTGGTAGAATTTTGACAAAAAATGTACGTAATATGCATTTTCATGAAAATTTTAATAAAGATACTATTGGGTATAGGGCCGAGTTGTTTGCAACAAAGTTTAGTTGGGTAAAATATGGATGTGGATATAAAGTTTTTGCCTCAAAGGATTATGAAGCAATATTAATATATCATTTATTTTTCCAGGAGGTTACTTGGGATCCTTACAAAGAAGGATGTTTTACGCCACATTGCTCACTTAGAGAATCAGGACCCCGAGTCTATCCTCTTTAATTAGTTCATTCCGTGTGTGTGTGTCTGTAGGAGATAGATAATCTCTGTTCTACTGAGCTACAAACAGGCCAATGTTCAAAGGATGTGATGGTCAAGTCTCAAAACTTCCGAGTGTGTGTGTACAGACTCGTGTGTGTACAGAATGTCCTGTGTGGTGTACAGACTCGTGTGTGTACAGAATGTCTGTGTGTGTTACAGACTCGTGTGTGTACAGAATGTCTGTGTGTGTACAGAGTGTGTACAGACTCGTGTGTGTACAGAATGTCTGTGTGTGTACAGAGTGTGTACAGACTCGTGTGTGTACAGAATGTCTGTGTGGTACAGAGTGTGTACAGACTCGTGTGTGTACAGACTCGTGTGTGTACAGAATGTCTGTGTGTGTACAGAGTGTGTACAGACTCGTGTGTGACAGATGTCTGTGTGTGTACAGAGTGTGTACAGACTCGTGTGTGTACAGACTCGTGTGTGTACAAGAACGTCTGTGTGTGATAGGATTTATCCAGCATTTCGTACGTGTATTGTTATCATGTTGTTTATGGAAGAGCTCAGTCATTCAGTGTGTGCAATTCTGTAGATAAATTCATCAACATTCAACATTATATATGATATTCATTTGGTACTCGTATTTTAGTGATGAACTTATTGTGATATTTTCCTTGTTTTACTCATTTCGTAAAATTTATGTACAGATGTGTATATAAGAATCTCCAAGAGATAATATATTGTATATTTGTTAGGTATTTATGTTAGAGATAAATTATTGATAAAAGTTAACACAACAAAGGAAGGTGTTTAATACTATTGAATTTGTTTACATTTCTAAGCATGGATTTTGAGATGAATTAAATCTCGGTAGTATTAAAAATTGTCATTCCTTTACATGTATTATTATTGTTACCCCCCCCCCCCCCCCTTGTTATTAATTAAAACTTTGACCTAAGTCCATTCAGTGTAAGTCATAATTGCTTATTAAAATGCAAAGAAATTGTCAAGGCTTTTTAAGTTTTTTAAAACATGAAGGTAATATTTTTTGGGGGAGGTGGGAGGGAGTTTGGTAACTGGGCCATTAATAATGTATATCTGTGTTACCTACAGCAAGGTTATGTAGGATCCATGATATTAATATACATTTAAAGGGATATTTTTGAAAGGTTTTTATATTGGAATAATTAAATATCACTGAAATTTAATACCTTTCATGTTAAGATGGTGATATGTTAACTAATTTCTGAAACTCTGAAACACTATATGGACAAGAAATGAAGATATCTATAGTATATGTACTTCATCTGATGTGTTTTTAAAAGGTTAAAATAAAAACAAAACTATCCTTTGCCCCGGGTATTATTTTGTTTTTCTTAACTGAAATCCACC
This sequence comes from Ostrea lurida, assembly GCA_903981925.1. Lineage (NCBI taxonomy): Eukaryota > Metazoa > Mollusca > Bivalvia > Ostreida > Ostreidae > Ostrea > Ostrea lurida. The sequence goes on from CAJDSM010003707.1 coordinate 2,199, forward strand.
AAATACAGGCTGTGCATGTGATTGTAAATGGATTTCTTGTGTGTATACATGTTGTATCAACATCTTCTTACTGCCAGAAGTACATGTAAAAGGTATGAAGGAAAGAATGAAATGAATTTCAAATATGTCAAAATTACTAGCCAGGTATTCGATAAAAATAAATCCTGCTTTTTTAATAAATGTATTGGATTTTTTTGCCAGCAATATTGCATATACAATGAATTGCTGTCTGTTATTATCAAATACTTTGTTATATTATTGTAGTGCAAGATCAAATAAACGGGAAACTGTATTACATGTGTATATTGTTTGTTTTATTGATTTGAAAGTTACCTGTGTATTCCTATTTTTGTTGTGCTATATGCACAATGGGGAACATTAAGAATTCACTACAATCATACACCAGCCAAAATTTTGTCAGAAAAACTTTTACACAATGGTAGCATGTCATGATTTGATTCAGTAATTCATGAAATTACTTTTTTCTTGGCTCACCTGAACCGAAGGTTCAAGTGAGCTATTCTGATCGCCTTTTGTCCGCCGTCTGTCTGTCTATCCGTCTGTCCGTTAACTTTTCACATTTTCGACTTCTTAAGAACCGCTGGGCCAAATTCAACCAAACTTGGTACACATCATCCTTGGGTAAAGGGGCTTCAAGTTTGTTCAAATGAAGGACCAGGCCCCTTCAAAGGGGAGATAATCACGAAAATGCAAAAAATAGGGTGGTGTCATTTAAAAATCTTCTCAAGAACCACTGGGCCAGGAAAGCTGAAATTTATATGGAAGCTTCCTGATATAGAGGAGATTCAAGTTTGTTTAAATCATGATCCCCGGGGGTACAATGGGGCCACAATAGGGGATCAAAGTTTTACATATGATTATATAGGGAAAATCTTTAAAAATATCCTACTCAAGAACCACTGGGCCTTGAAAGCTGAAATAAATCATGACCCCAAAGAAAGGATGAATCCTATTGATTTTCAAGGTCACAGGTCACTTGACTATTATTTAAAAATCTAATTGTGATGTGAGGGGATGCTATGCTTGTGTTGCCATGTTGCATTAATATTTAACACCAGGAGCATTGTCAGACTGTAAAACCCATTTATATGCATATAAAGGCAAAAATACCGGTAATGAATAGTGATCAATTTCGTAAGTCCCAAACAACACAAAACGGGTTGGGCAAACACGGACCCCTGGACACAAGAGGTGGGATCAGGTGCCTAGGAGGAGTAAGCATCCCGTTGGTTGGTCACACCCACCATGAGCCCATTTTCTTGATCAGGTAAACAGAGTAATCCATTGTCAAAATCAGTGCAAGAAAAAGTCGGCTTAACAATTGCTATGAAACACATCAGACAGCATTTGACTCAATGGCAGGAGATACTGGCAAACTAAATCGTTATAACGAGCATAGACTTTGCAAAATGCTGCCTTTAACTGTTGAAACCCCTGCAACTTGTTTGTATGTAGCCTGCATCGATTAAAAAACTTATCATATGCAGAGCAAGCTCTTGCATGTTGAATAAATTGAAAGACATACACACCATAAACAGGTGATGATGAAATATTGTTACATAAATATGGGAAGTTGACAATGGAGAAGATGAAATTGTCCCATTTGTCCTAAAGTTGAGTTAGTTTGCATCAATTTTATAACCATGTTATATAAAGCAGGAACAATGAATAGCACAGTAAGATGGGTGATTATACAGATTTTGACAGGCAGAAAGCACAGAGCTTTTTTCTTCCCAATCCCTATGTTAATTCACAGAAATACACATACCCAAATGATCTAGCAATGATTTTTAATAAAATCCTTTACAAGGTAATAGTCTGTCATCTTCCCTTCCATTTTGACCAATGATGATTACAGATTTGTGGTAGTTCTTAAATATGAACATGCAATTTGCTAAAAATCAGATCCTCGATCCGCTCCTATTTTTTACTGTCGCTACACGAAGTGTGTAGAGCTACACGAGGCGTGTAGCGACAGTAAAAAATAGGAGCGGATCGAGGATCTGATTTTATCAGATTGCAAGTTCATATTTAAGAACTACCACAGATCTATAATCATCATGGGTCAAAATGGAATCAAGATGAACATGAATATATTATATGCAAAACTACTCAATGAATGTGAAGCAAAAAGTGCATGATCGTTGATCAAGCTGTTCCAATTTCCTGACCTTTATTGTACATGTATTACAGATCATAGTGTCTTCATCAATAAAACAGAGAAAATAAGAAAACAAAACAGATTAATTGGAATGGGACTTTTATTTATGGAATGAAATTCAATTAATACCAGTGTTAAAAGAGAGAAAAAAATACAAGTTCTAATATAACAATCTAATATTTAAACATTCTATAGAGATCCGAGGTATATATATCATGAACTTAGAATATGTATAGATTACAAAATGAAAGTTCTTCCAAAAAATTTAACAGACCTGATTTAAAGTCTAAAAATTAAAGTATACAATTAAAAAAACCTTATTTCATATACAGTCAGCTCTCGTTACAACGGCCACGTTTGTTTCCGGTCATTTTGCCGTTATAACGAATCTGCTGTTGTAACAAGATGCCTCTTTTACATGTACCAGTAACAAGATGCCTCTTTTACAGTATGAGTTATTCCCTTTTGTTTAATCATCAGTACAATAACAATGGCGATCTCCGTAAACATTCAACATGCGTTTTATTTTCATTACGGTACAAATACACTCATGTCCCTCTTCCTCCCAATTTCTGTTAAAAAGTAAAGAAAGAATTTGTAGCAAAAATTTAATATTTTAAAATAATTTTTCATAACTTACAACGTACCAGTGATAGTCCTTGGGGTTGTGTCATATCTGCTACTACATAAGTTTCATCATAGAATTTAATAAACCATCCGTAAATGAATAAGACCAGCTTTGTATCAAATGCATGCATTATACAAAACTTAATGCGATATGAAAGGGAAAACGACAATTAATGTAAGGGAAACAATACTTACAACGATATCCCGTTTTTTCAGAAAACATTGAGCTGGGTACGTTTTTTTCTTCGGGTGCTTCTGGCATTCTTATTGCATTACCTACCAACAGTTCAGTATAAAAAGATACATGTATTCATACAATTTGTTTGTAATTTTCTTTCGTTCAATTTAATTAGGAGCACCTCTCTCATTATAGTCATTTTAAGTTGGAGGTTTATTTTACGGTATTGGAAACCATCAAACATACCCGCGCAATTATTCTATATTAAAACTATCATATCAAACGTCATTTAGTGCGTTGATAAACCCAGCCTTAAACAAACATTACCCGCCCAGAGCAGTCATATGCAAAGGTGGGGAGGGATTTAATCCGTTACATAATCTGGTTAAGTGTGAAAATATTGCTGATAGCAATAGTCTTTTTACACGGGTCGTTGAACAAGCTCAGGTAACTGCTGAAATCGGATTTTATATAGTGTCAAAATGCACATTTGTTTACCGATAGATACTGCCGGTGCCGAAGTGCGAATATACCGCTGTATCAAGCAAATAAATAGTGGTGCAGATTTGTTACAAGCAAAATCCTGCCGTTAGGCGAAATTTGCCGGTACAATCGAATGCTGCTTCGTAACGAGCGCTGACTGTATCATCTTTTCTTCATTTTTGTCAAAATAATAATTATTTGGAATGTTGAACAACAGTGTTGAAGAATTAAAAATTAACAAAGTGTTTCTATTTACAACTAGTACATCACTCAAATAATGCAAAACATAACATTTGTAAATAAACAATAAATTAGTACAATACTCATATACATTTAACATAAATGAAGGCCTCTGTGGTATGGAGTCTACTCCTACAAAAAGTATAGAGTCATATCAATCAGAAAATGTCAGGGCCCTGTTTCATGAAAAACATTGTATTCTTCAGATTTTGAACCCCCAAATTTCCTTATTTACATAATTTATTAAGTGATTTATGCAAGAAATTTTACTTTCAGACATATCAACAATTTGTGAAACAGGTCCCTGATTCATAGACTAGTATCAATTTAATGCGTAGCAGCACTTTGTTCCCATCACTGAACTGTATACTGTAAAGGGCTTTAAAAATTTCGCGGAGCTAAAATTTTGTGATTTTTCTCTTTTGGTATTTCGCGGAAAGTAAAGAGACTAAATTAGAATCATACACCCAAATACATTTAACGGCATTTCGTGATAGTTTTATTTTCGCGATCATTGATGCAATCGTGAATATAGCGAAAATAAAACCCACGCGAATATTTCCCCCTTTACAGTACTACTATATCTTGAAAGCACCAAAACTTGTTTAACCACCAGAAAGACATTGAGAGAACATGGACCAAGTACAGGTATAAATCAAGTAAGATTAGTTTCACTCTTCTTTTTGTGTAGATCACATTATGCCGAGTTTTAAGTCCACTCTTTACCAATGATCAAGTTACATTCACTGCAGTGTTGGTTTACATTGAAAATTGCAAAAATTGAAATGCAGCAAAAGTGAATTAATTAAGCTGCATTCAGTATACATATGGTCATATGAAATTAGAAATTTTGTTCTCCTGTTCTCAGATAAATTCAAAATATTGTAGGTGTATTTATGTTGGTCTTGCCTTCTTTGACCAAATCATACGGGTGCTGAATTATAATCACCAAAGCTAAAATGCATGTATAGAACTTTTAATAGCTAGATGATAGATATTTATTTGTAAAATAAAAGGGCATTCTAATGGGAATATCACGCTCTTTATTATCAATTAGTGATCAATAGACAAAAGAGTGAAAAAAAATCCAAATATTGCACTATCCAATTTAAGAGAAAAAAGTAGCACTATAACATCTGTAAATCAAACCTTGATTTTTAAGTCTCTATAATTACATTTTGAAAACAATCATAGAGTGCAAAAATAAATATAACAATATAATGCCTCTCCAACATACAAATGTAAAACGAGAGTAAAATATATACTGTGAAATCATTACCCTTGCGGCTCAATTTTCATGGAATTCATTATCACTGCTTGTCCATGAATAATATATTCAAAACAAATATCAGTATCACTTTACTCACAGTAGACAATCCATAAAACATCAAAACCATGAAAATTCAACCAATGATTTGAAATAATTACGAGACAATAACAAATAAATTAACCAAGCAAAAGCATTGCACAAATTCTGAGTCAACGTCATGAACAATTTTGTTTTCATATACGGTACATGCAAATAATTCAAAAAGAGAAAAAAAACCTTGTACACTCTTTGCTCCCAACTCAGTTACACAAAGCACATGCAATCTTACTGTCATGAGAACCCATGTATAAGAGTATCCAAAAAAAAAAATAAAAAAAATCGGCCATCTGCACTTCTGCGTATTACACATATTCTATGTATCTACTACCATAAAAGATGCAATAAATTCATCTCTTTACAATATTTGTGGAGTCGCCTGCAAACTGTCCATCTTTAATACTCTAGAACTGTGTTACTGTCCGAGATAAGATTTTGCTAGTATATAGTCTGTTTTCCTTGTACAAAATTTGATATAAACCATAATTTATGTTGTCATCATACATGTAGGTGACATGTGTTACTCAGAAAAGAAGTTTACATCACATAAAAGATTTTGAAACTTTTGGCACATCATATCAAAGGAGAAACATTCACTCAAAATAAATACACCATACCTGGCCATCAGTCGTCACAAAATAAGGAAATAATGTCTAAGGAATTCATATATGCCATAGCTGATCATCAGTTATATAGGAGAGCAAAGATCATGTATACTTAATCAACTTTGTACGATCAAAGTGAAAGAAAATCGTAATAGTAATTTGAAGTAGAAAATAAAGGAAACCTGTCTTTTATGGCCTCAGCTGAACCATTAGCTAAATTTACTATGGATTGACCTTCAACCAAGGTGCACATATTTACAACTATGCAATTGTACAATTTGTTTCAAGAAAATACCACCATTTCTACAGTTAAAATCAAAACAACTGCTTGTATGCACATTAGAGACTAATAATGTTTTGCCTTGTTCTACACTACGAGTACATGTATACATTCAATATGTGCATTAATTAAAGTATGCAGAGATGTAAGAGCATCAGAGACCAGCTACCAGTTCAGAATTAATGTTTGTGAAACACTGATGTGAGCTACCAGTTTTGAATGGAAAAGATATATTTGTGAAACACTGATGTCACCAGATTCCACATACATGTACCAGTGGAAGGGACTTGTCATAAGGAATACTCCTGTCAAATATGAAAGCCCTACCACTTAACAATCAAAATTTATGACCAATGTTAAAAGATTTTGAAAAGTAGGTCAATGTCCAAAATTTGCTACCAGTGAAAATTGCTTGTTAAAAGGAATACATTGTGAAATATAAAAGCCCTGTCATTTACCATTCCAAAGTTAAGCCCAATGTTAAAGTTTTTGAAAAGGAGATCAAAAATCCAAGGTCAAGGAGGTCAAAAATCTTGCTACCTAAGGATGGGGCTTGTCCTAATGTGAAATATGAAAGCCCTATTGCTAACCATTCAAAAGTTACGACCAATGTTCAAGTTTTACAGACTGAAAGACAGATGGACAAGGGCTTATCATAGTTATGACCATTGTTAAAGATTTTGAAAAGTAGGTCAATGTCCAAGGTCAAGTAAAAAATTTTGTTACCAGTGAAAAGGGCTTGTTATAAGGAATACTTATATGATATATGAAAGCAAAGATTCTGAGGGCATGAAAAGTTCAGCTTTATCTTACACAGAGACAAACTTGGTTAAGGATTACCAAATAATAGAATACTGTTACAAATGTGTTCAGCATAAATAAATAATCCAGGTGTTAAATTAGCCTGAATACAGGTATGAAGAATTGTAACCAACATTACAACCTGATGAGAGTATAGCAGCACTGTAAACTGACCTAAAAATCTAACTAATAAAATATACTTCTAATTAATAAATTAATCTATAAATATACCAAGTTTTGGCAATGTTCTTACTATCAATGATAATTCAAATGGAAGATACATCTATCTAAGAGAATGTCACACACTGATTTTAATACTAGTCTTTCATCTCTGCATAAAATGGAAAGTGCAGTCCATAAGATTTTGTGTGCATCTTAAACTCCTTATTTGTGCATCTGGATTTAATTAAGATATATCTTCTCTACATAGTCTTTGTCTATATCCTCTTCTTTTACATTGCTCTCATCTATCGACTCATTGGAGGTGAATTCACACTCTGATTTAATGTCAGTCAAATCTAATCGTGGCAATGTCATCTGTTCCGGATAGAGCCAGGGCTTATGGCCGGGACTGTTTGAAGACTTCCAAGTCTTGTAATTTTGACACGCTTTGTAAATCCTAGTTATGACCTGCATAAAACAATATAAATCATGAATATCTTAAAAACAGAGAATGCCAAGATGCCTATGGGCCTGAGTACTAATCCATGAGAAACTAAAATGATGTGCAGCATGTTACTGGTACAACAATTGTAATTGGAAATCTTTTTCGTTAGAATTACAATACATGTAGAATCAGTCAGAGGCATTCCAGGTATTATCAATTATAATACACTTTAGGTAGTTCACTACATCATAACGTTTACAATCTTTCACAGACCCCGTGTCACAAGATAGCAGTTAAAGATTTTGGTGAAATTACTTGTATGGATAGATTTGTTGGTACATTGCTCAGTGGATGAGGAATCAACTTACTGACCCACAGATCCTGAATTCGAACTCACTAGCACCTTTTGTTTACATCTATTAAAATGAATATTTGAAAATTATGTTTGCCCCCAATTTACATAATTTTTTTTGCTCCTTTAACATAATTATGTTCTTTCATTATTAAATCATTTCATGCTAATTTGTTCTTTTTTTAAAAGATGTTCAATATTAATTTAAATATGACCTTGTCTACCACTGGGATGACCATTTTTACATGTATGATAACTTCTATATTTCAGGACCATGTATATGTATAAACATGGCATATNTATGATAACTTCTATATTTCAGGACCATGTACATGTATATGTATAAACATGGCATACATGGCATACATTTTGCACTCTGTGACCCCAGCCCCATTGCTATAGTGGTCATTTTCAGCTTTGACTCTTTCAAACCTTACCAATGATGTGTCTCATAACCAACAATAAAAAATACCCCAATTTTTCAGACTTTGCTAAGAGCTTAAAAGAAAACAAGATGATGCTTTGCTTGATTGAGTCCTGCCATAGAACCCGAATTCAAGGTCAGACCTAGAGGTAAATGAATTTCAAGCCTCCTTGCTTTAATATCAATAGTATGCACCCAGATAGTAAAATTCTCAGGAGTAGGAATAATTGTTTTCAAACATTATACTATTATTGTTTAGGCCCCAACTCTCCCAAGCTTCCAAAGGAACACAGACCACAAAATTCTTACTTTTTGCCACATATCAATTTTGACAGAGAGAATTTTCACATTGACAACATTGGGCTAAAATTAGCCATGAGTTTCAGAGAAGCTTTTGAAAAGTTAACACACAATATATGCATGACTATGATAACACACTATCCACAGCAACTAAATAATGGAGCAAGTCATGTGGTCCATTCAGTGTAAGGAGGATTAATGTACATGATACATGTATATGCTACACATTTTTGAATAACATCAAAGCAAGTTTTCAAGCACATGAAGTATCACAATAAAAAAAAAGACAGGACAAGAAAAAAATTTTTTTTCACTAATTTACCTTAGGTGCTAAATATTGCGTAGCTTTGTTCACCACCCAAACTGGAAGTTTCCCTGATTAAAGAAAAAAAGAAACATAAAATAATACCTACATTCAATGTTGTATTCATTTTACAGCATTAAAAGTTAAAATGTTTAACTGATACAGACAACTTCCCTTTTCAAAACTTTCCATGCAGAAACTTCTATAGGGAAGCATAAGAAAAATAAGTGTGATAAGTGTCTGTGTGCATTGTTATTTAACATATAGTTCATTTACCCATTACCATGATTAAGTATGGAATAAATTACACGCCTCATTAATTACAGGAGGAGAGACAAGTTACCTCGAGGGTCTGACTGCGAGACATATGTAAATTGACATTCCTCTGGCCCCTGTTGTCGTATAAGGTAGCCCGTAACGTAGGATATACCTCGAATGTAGCCTTTCCTGATTGGCATTCCCTGCTCAAGAAAATATCTTATTTGTAGAAATATTGATTTTTTTAAATAAATTCAAAATACTGAAAAAATGAGACTGGGTATTTTAATAATGGTTGGGTATATGTTGCTTGTTTTCTTTTCTTGCATACTTGTACACCGTTTACAACGAATAAAGTGATAATTTGACCCCTTCTGGCTTCTACATAATAGCACTACATACAAAAGGGATGTTATTTTCTATGTTTACGTGGTATGCACACGAACAAAAATGTGAATAAAAGTAAAGATTGACTATATTTCATCAACTAGTCAAGACCCCTCAAACCAAACATGTTACATTTTATTTAAAAGAATATAACTTATACCTGTATAATGAATTAACTTGGTGCCCTGGTATTACCTTGTGATTGACAGAGTGGTTGACAATACATTTTTCCAATCCCAAATCTAACCACGATCGTTGAGTGACGAAATCTCGATTCTTCAGTGGCGGTGGACATTTCACTGTAGTATAAAATCAAGCAAGTTCAAAATCTTATCAATGTGTGTTATTGGTAATTCACAACACCTAAACTTCCTGTTCCAAGACGTTCACATGCATTAACGCAGGAAGATTATGATTCAGAATCTGTAATATTCATCTAATGAATAAAACATTTCATATATATTATACTAGTAAGTCATTGATTCTAATATTCTAGATAATAATGGGAAAATATACCACCATGATTTTTATCAACAACATATAAACAACTTTGTCTGAAGTTCTAAAGTTACATGTGCATGTACATGTACTACCGGTTTACACGTAACTTTTGAAGAATAAAAGGTCTGTTCAGTATAATGAACAATAGAATATCTTTGGTTGAAGCCATTATCAAAAGATATTTTTCACCAATTACAATCACTATAATATCACCAATGATTCTCACAAAAACTGAATCATGCACATGTATATTCTGT
>CAJDSM010003709.1:0-14387 GCA_903981925.1 Ostrea lurida
ATACATGTATATATATATATATCTATTTTATTTTATTTTTCAAAAAGAAAGCCTTGAGTCTTTGAAATAAGATCGAGACATCTCTTTGAATCTTATTTTTCGAATAAAAAATACAAAAGGTCTGATTTGTCATAAGAATGAAAAGTTTTGAAGTTACAAATGCATGTAGCAACATAGTAAATGTAGACGATGAAAGGGTCGGAGGCAAATATGTCACATAGGCCTCTGTGGAACAAAATTGTACTTCTGGACAAAATTTCACAATTTTGGCAGGGGAGGGTAATTAGTAAAGGATTTTAAATAAATAAATAGAGGAGGGAAGTTTGAAGTATGGTGATGTCAAGCAATTCAAACATGCCATTTACATTTACATGCATGTTTAGTTTACCATGTTTCATATTTACACCATTCATTTACCATACTTTTAGTGCTTTGCAACATCTTTAAAATTATACCATATTAGTGCTTGTCTGTGCCTAGTATATCTGACAGTCTGTGTTATTACCTTGTGATAGTTTAATAATTCCGCTTTGTGTTGCTTTATCTTTTTATTTGTATGCATGCATGCTTAGAATTTTATTTCCTATCATTTTTGTTTTTGTTTTATGTTATCGATGTCGGTTAAAAGCTCTCTGGAGCTTGTGTTGTATTTGTTACTTTTGCATACCGACTTTAAATAAATCTTATTCTATTCTAACGTCTATTTCGCAAGTCATATTCTCCAGGCGAAGTTAGATCTACTTTTACCACGATCTGTGTACTTTCATTTTCATTTTATGGCGTCTAGTGTCTAGATAAACATTACGTTTGTAAAGGTAAATATTCACAATGCCGTTTACTACAATTAATGATTGATGTATGTAAATTGAATAACCAACATATGAAGATAAGCATTCGTAACATTTAGAATACATAACGCTCGTTACGCCTTTACATGTACATGTAGTAGAGACCAGTTTAATCAGAAAGTCTTGATACATGTAGTTTTGATGTATAGATTAGTCCAGATTTTGAAGGTCTTAGACTTCTGCAGGTCTTCAATTATGTATGCCACATCCATTTTCGTTTATTTTTGTTATGTAATAACTTTGTCTTGTACTTGCAGAGACACGATGACTACCTCCTTCAATAGGATTGAACTGCACACCGGAGATTCTGCATATCTTCTCGTCCATTACAAAAATACAGATGCTGACGAATTTCTGTTGTCTGTATCGGACGGGAACAAAGTATGGAAAGGAAAATGTAAGAAACTAAGAATCATTTATTTGAAACTGGGTGATATAGGCTAATTTATACTTGGCATTTTGGCATATATGTATCATCGTGTTTGATTACTAAAGGCTGCCTCTGTGAAACCTGTTCTGGATTATAAATCCATGATGTTTGGTGTTATGTGGATTTATAAATCAGAATCCAAAATGAGATTCTAGAAACTAGTGGTTTTTCATGAATTGAAAATGACTGAAACCTGTATTGTTGCAAAATAGTGACTTTTTAGCTCACCTGAGCCGAAGGCTCAGGAGCTTTTCTTGAATCAAAATTTGGTCCGTGTCTTGTCGTCGTTGATCGTCGCGTCAGTCGGTTGTTGTCCGTCCGTAAACTTTTCACATTTTCAACTTCTTCTCAAGAACCGCTGGGGCCAAATTCAAACCAAAACTTGGACAACATCATCCTTGGGTGAAGGGGCTTCAATTTTGTTCAAATGAAGGACCAGGCCCTCTCAAAATGGGAAGATAATAACGAAAATGCAAAAATAGGGTGGTGTCATTTAAAAAAATCTTCTCTCCAAAGAACCACTGGGGCCAGGAAAGCTGAAATTTATATGGAAGCTTCCTGATATAGGAGATTCAAGTTTGTTCAAATCATAGACGCCCCCGGGGGTTACGATGGGGCCCCAATAGGGATCAAAAGTTTGACATATGATATATATAGGGAAAAATCTTTAAAAAATCTTTCTTCTCAAGACCACTTAGGTCCAGGAAAGCTGAAATTTATATGGAATCTTCCTGATATAGAGGAGATTCAAGTTTGTTCAAATTCAATACCCCCGGGGGTATTATGGGGCCCCCAATAGGGGATTCAAAAGTTAGCATATGATTAAATAGGAAAAATCCTGTTTAAAAATCTTTTTCTCAAAGAACCACTGGGGCCAGGAAAGCCTGAAATTAATATGGAAGCTTCCTGATAATAGAGGAGATTCAAGTTGTTCAAATCTGAACCCCTGGGGTACGATGGGGCCACAATAGGGGATCAAAAGTTTTAACATGCAGAATATAATAGAGAAAATCTTTAAAAATCTTCTTTCTCAAGAACCACTGGGCCAGGAAAGCTGAAATTTTTATGAAATCTCCTGATATAGTGAGGATTCAAGTTTTGTTCAAAATCATGACCCTCGGGGGTATGATGAGGCCGCCTATAGGGGATCAAAGTTTTACATGCAGATATAGTAAAGAAGTTCTTTAAAATCTTTTTCATTGAACCAGAAGAGTTGGATGTGTTACGCTGAAAGCTTACCTGGATCATGGAGTTAGATTAAAGTTGGTTCAAGATAATGCCTCCACCGAACATAGGTTAGATTTAGTCCACAGTGGTACATTCTATAATCCCAAAACAACTGCTCTTCTGTAGTGAAGCAGCTGTGCTCAGGTTGAGCGATGTGGCCCTTGGCCTGTCTTGTTTTCTTCTGAATTTGATTTTGCTCGGCAACAGGGAAAACAGAATGCGAACAGCCAGACTGGGATTTAGATCTGGCCCTAAATCTCCAGTCCAAGTGCTCTATCCATCAGAGCTAATCTGGATTGGGCTGTTGATACTGTATATAACTGCGCACAGTAATCATTCCTCCGAGTGTCTTCTGTATTTCCAATACATCAATCTGGATCTAATATCCCCTGACAAATAATCTTAAGCATCAAGTCAGTTCCAGGGGCTGCTTTACGGTATCAAATGTAACAAGAAGGGGATAATGCTGTAAGCAGGAAGGGAGGAAAATGCAATGGAAACCAAGAACCGGCTTGGGGATTTGAACCCGGGCCCCTGAATCTTTAGTCAGGTGCTCTACCAACTGAGCTATCTGGCCATTGGTGATTGAAACCAGGCTGACCGAACACTCCTCCCTCTTTAAAGGGACTGACCAACGATTTTGAGAAAACTAAAAAGATTTTTCAAGGTCAATGACATTAACGTTCGTTAAGATTGAAAGTATAACTCATTTAAAGTCTAATTATCTTTTGGACCGTTTTGAAAGGCAAGGATAAGAGCGACATTTTAAGCCGTAACTCTTTGTTATGCTAAAACAAAGACTCGAGTCTTTTTATCACTGGATACATACGCTACATTGGGGTAAGCGATTATACGCGCAACATTGTGTGACGGGTTAGTACAGCAGGAAAAGACAAAACAAGTAGATTAAGCTATGAAAATGTTCACAGTATACCCACCAGTTTTGTCGCAGGAAATTATTGTGCAGAGTCATCGCCGCGATTTCCTCTCAAGGACACCCCCCCCCCCGAAATGTAGCGTTGTAACCAGTGTTTATTATTTACAAACGAAAAATATGAATTGCCTAATTTCATAATTTTTAATGCATTTGGATGCGCACAGTCCAAAATTGGAAGCTTTAATACAACAACAGACAAGTCATTTAGATAATAAAAATTTTAAAAAAATTTGGAAAAAATCGCGAGTCAGTCCCTTTAAATGTCACATTCTGAAGACCAATCCACCAGGATCGATTTCTCAAGCTAGGCATCTTCACCTATCAGTTCTAAAGGCTGGTCACAGCACCAAATGTAACTGGAAGGGAGAAAATGCAATGGACCAGACTGGGATTCGAACTCAGGGCCCTTGAATCATTAGTCAGGTGCTTTATCAACTAAGCTATCTGGCCACCGGCGATCGAACCCTACTGAGTGCTACACTGCAATAGACTAGACCTGGATTTGATCCAGGGCTCCAAAATCTCTAATCAGGTGCTCTATTAAATGAGTACTGAAATTGACATGAGATATGGTTTGACTATGACAATATCAACAAGCTGTACATGTAATTCTAGTACTTCTTTACCAGCAGCTGTTACATGTAATGTTTTATCCCATCACAAACATGATAAAAAGAAGAAATGAATACAAGAAGGTTTTTTTGTTTTTGTTTTTTTTTCTCTTTTAGAAATTCAAATATATCACACCTGCCATATATCAATACATATCAATCTATATATTAAATCATACATGTCATAAATTACAATCTCTATATTTTCATACATATATATATACAGCGAAAATTCAATATAACTGAGTATATATTCTAAAGAGTGTTTCCTATCTTATAATAAAATATCATTTTCACTTTACCAATGTTTTTGAGGACAGCGTGTTGTGTAAAAAGCTCATATTTAAGATTCCGTCGTAAGATTTGTTTCTGACATTGATTCATTTTTATCCTGCATTTCATCTTATATTTGTAACATAATAACGTAATAAAGGCTATTAGATTATTTAAAGTAAAACTTTTTCATTGGTTTCATAAAAAATCCAAGTACAATAATTTTCCAAGTAATGTCAAAATTAAAAAAAGAGTTGACTTTCTGCCAAATAGATTTGTTCATTTTACAATCATACAAAAGATGTTTTGTGTCTTCTTCAGTTTTACAAATTTCACACAAAGGTGATACATCTTTGTTCCATTTGCTTACAAAAACATTGTTATTCAAATACCATTTAATAATTTATAGTTGAATTCAGATATTCTTTTTTCAGTCATTCTAGTGATTTTATTTGTATATATGCATTTCCAAATACAGTTCTCTGTTATGTTAAATTCTCTTTCCATCTACTTTCATTCAAAGGTTTTTGAAATTTTATAATCAATAAATATTGAATAATAAAAATTGCTTTTCACATCATTTATAGATTTTACAATATTGTTTTTTAATAGAAATTGTTCATCTGTTGTTTATTGTCACATAATTTGCATATGAAAATCAAGATTTTCTTTTTGTGGTATTCTCTAATAGCTGAATACAAGAAGGTTATTAAATTTTATTATATTCAGCACATAGCACAAGTAAATACATGTACATTCGTTTTGAAAATCACTTCGTAAATAATCTATTTCTTAAGTAATTGATGATGCGACCAGTTTAGTTGCAATATTAAACACATCCAGCTCTAAATGCCTGCATCTATTCTAATATTCCTGCTTTACAATGTCATAGTCTCTATAAAATATGTCTTATCTTATCACAGTCTAATTATACCATAGCTAATTATAAACAAAATGTTTACACTGTGATTTTCAGTTGACGAAGATGACATAGAAGACATGAGGAAAACTCTGAAGATGGATTATAACTCCCTGCTGAAGAAAACAAAAGATGCTTTGACCTGTGAGCGATCCTCAGAGTGGTCGTTTGAGTACAAACTCAATTCACAAAGGAGCGAGTTCCAGTGGTACTACGCCCCAGACAGAGACCTGACTGTGAGTTTTCAGTTTTTAAGGCCCATTTTGGGTTTTTTCCCAATTTAGCTTAAATTAAACAACTGAATATCTAGCGGATAAAAATAGTTCGACTTCATTTGTATGATGACATAATAGGTAAGCAGGGGATTTCCCCTCGTGGCACGATGCTAGTTTATTCATTGACAAACGATTTTTAGTAATTAAATATGTGATACTTTGGAAGAATTTTACTTTAATCTGAATAGGCTGTTTAAATATCACTTGTTAATTTCACTCGGGACACCTTAACCCCACTGTGAACACGCTTCGTGAGTTATGCTGACTTCAATTGTCGTTGTTCATACCCTCATGAATTTACAAGGATGAAATTTATTTCTCAAGTTTATCAACTCCTACAGCAAAGATTTGTACATTGCCTTTTGTCGGAATGACTTTTTCCACTGATCTACTGATGCTATTATTTTAATAGTACATGTTGGGAAAAGTTGTGCTCTCAAACCAGCAAAGATCCTGCCAAGTCCATGTGTGAAATTCTCAATCATTGTATTGATAGACACAGAGAGCTGAAGGAAAACGCATCAACGCTTCAAACAGACTACGACAGGATATCACAGGAGAGAGCTAATGCTCTGAAGGTACGTTAATGGACATTAGTGGCCTTGGATTTGTTATGTATTTCAGGTGATCTTACGTCTATAAAGCTACAGTGTTTGACCAGACTTCTATGGTGAATTAATTGTTTCTGAGTAGTTACATGACTAGCTCATTGGTAGAGTGTTTGCCTCATTACTGGGAATTTGTGAGTTTAAGGTCTACTCTCAAGTCATTGCCATGACAAACCTAAGACATAAACATTGGTAGTGATTGCCCCTTTGCTAAATAGTGTACTGTAAACAGGAAAATTATATTATGTACGCCTTCTTGCACTCCTGGGGCCATGGGGGGGAGCAAAAAGTGACATATTTTCAAAATCTTCTTCTCTACAACCGCACATGTGTAAGAAAAACTAATGCGTAGTGATGTAGAGCAGGAAAGCCTCTACTTAAATTGCAAATTTGGTATGTATGTAATTCTAGGGGATGGGGTTCTGACCCCCAGGGTAGGGCCAAACTTGGTACTAATGTTTACACGATTTGAAAAGCATCTTCTTTGATGCTATTGATATTAATTATACCCCTCACAATAAAGTTGTGGGCGGGGGTATGCTGGAATCAGGTTGTCCGTCCAGTCTGTCTGTCTGTCCGTCTGTACACACAATGGTTTCCGGGCTATTAAGTGTCGTCCTCTCTATTTAGAGTCACCACATCATACGACTACCCATGGGACGAAGATGTTCCATAATGAATTTGGTGTCAAAGTTTCAAGTTGCACTGGACCTCGAAAATGTTCCCCATGGAATTAGGAGTTAAAAGGTCAAAGGTCAAGCACACTGAACATTGAAGTAGCAATATAGTTTGGGGGCTCTAGAGCGTTATACTTTACACCTAGAGTCACCATGTCAGATATGTTAACTATTCAAGGATCAAAGATGTTCCCTATTGAATTTAGGGTCAAAAGGTCAAAGTTCAGGTGCACTGGACATCAAAGTAGCAATGTGGTTTTGGGGCTCTAAAGTGTTTTGCTTTCCACCTAGAGTCACCATGTCACAAATGAACTACCCAGGGACAAAGATGTTCCCCATTGGATTTGGGGTCCAAAGGTCAAGCTCACTGGACATTAGAGTAGCAATATGGTTTCCATTTAAAATTCCTATTTGAAAGATGATAACGTGAACAAAAGATTCAGTGCAAAATACGAGAAGTCCTATATTGGCTATGAAACTCAGGTGACCGTTAAGGTCTATGGGTGTCTTGATTTTTAAAAATACAGCTGTCATTTTCATATATGGTGCTTTTTTTTTTTTACTTTGGTAAATGCATGACATGTATATCAATATATAAATATAAAATAAAGGCATTTTCAATATTGCAAGAAATGTTGATCAACAGCTGTTTTTTACTATTCCATGGCAACCACAACAATTACTTTCCCACGATCTTGTTGAAACTTTGCTTTGCCTTCTGCATTCTAATTCAACAATAGTCAGTCCAAATAATTCACAGAAACTTTTTTGCTGAAGGCCCGAGCTTCGAACTTCAACATTTTTAACAATATATTGCTTTGACAGAGACTAGAGAAGTGTGTTGTTGCAAAAGAGGAACTAGAAAAGGAGTTATACTCAAAGGTAAGGGAATTCTAGTGACAGTTTTAAAAAAAAAAAAGAAAAAATGTGAAAGGTACAAACTAGCTACAGGTTTTCGCTTTGAATTAATTGTGTGTTTTGATTTAAACATCGAATCAATCTCATGAACCCTGTAAAGAATTAAGTGTATCTTGAGCAAACATGGACCCCTGGACACACCAGAGGTGGTATCACGTGGCTAGGAGGAGTAAGCATCCACTGTTGACTTGTCACATTCACTGTGAGCCCATATCTTGATCAGGTTACCAGAATAATCCGTAATCAAAACCAGTGTGTTAAGGACAGTCTAACAATTTGAATTGGTATGGCACATGTCAGACAGCATTTGACCCAAATGAGAAGATACATTGGCAAATTAGATCTCATCCCGCCATAGAATTTACAAAATGCTGACTCAAAACAATACTGTTGAAACCCCTTTAACATCAGCGTATTTGTCACTAGCCTGCCTCAATTTAAAAACTGAGCATTTGCAAACATGCTCTTGAGTATTGAAAGCTACAGCTATGCCATGTACATGTACAGGTGACAATGGACTATTGCTACATGAATATGGGAAGTTGATAAGTCCAACATGTATTTGATTTATTAACTAAAACTGATCTTCTGTTCAGTCTTTGAATATTTCTTTCAGTTTGTTGATGTACTGAACAGCAAAAAAGAGAAAATCAGGCAGCTCAAAGATAACTGTGAGTGTACAAAGAATACAGTAGATGTCCATGAATTCTTCCTGTAATTTTCATTTCCTGTTCATGAATTCTTCCTGTAATTTTCATTTTTATATATGAAAACTTCCAGACACAAATGGTACAGAATCTGTACCAGAGCCATCAGGTTCCAAAGATGAGCCAATCAAAACAGTGCAGAAAAAGGTCACAAAGAGGTCAGCACCAAGTGATGAACCAAGTGATGAAGACAGGAAGTAAGAACGATTGTTGAATGATTAAAACATGGTAATGTTATTGTTTAATGTTGAGAAAGTAAATATTGCATTGTTTGTGTGATAAATTAATTATGAGATTGGTCTTCACTTTTAGAGATGAGGATACAACAGATGATGAAATGGTAAGTCATTTAATTAATAATCAACTATAATAAGAATACTACCAATTTTAGAAAACACATTCTGATTGGATTTTTTTTTTCCAATTTGATTTTACAGTACATGTAGTTTAGAATGCAGAATTATTTTATTACTGGTACTTTCTATTCAGAGTTCATCACCAAAAGGCAAAAAGTCCAAGAAAACTGTGAAGAAAAGTCCGCTGAAGGCTGAACCGGACTCGGTTGTCTTGGATACGGGGGACAATAGTCTTGGGATGTCAATGGTGTCTAGGTAGGTTATATAATTAATAAATGTAGATCATCACCAAGACTGGGGTCTCTGTAACCATGGTATGTTTAATTAACTATGAAGATTGATTGTGAAGTTCGATGCCAGCATTCGAGTGTACATAATCGCAGAAAACTTTGTACAGGAATAAAATACAGTCAAATCTCATTATCTCGAACTCAATGGGACTGAGAAAAATATTCGAGAAGTCCAAGGATTCGAGATATCGAGAGTAAAATACTTAAAGAATTAGTGTTTGGGACTTCCAAATCACTTCGACATATCCATGGTATTCAAGATATCAGTATTTGAGATAACGAAGTACAACTGCATTCTAAATTTTTATTTTAGACCACGAAGGAATGCTGAAGGAAATAAACGTAAAACACCATCCAAACCAATACTACCTAAAGTGTCTTCATCAGAGCAAAGGTATGTCATGTCTCTTGTATGTTAACATAGGGCTGTATTTTTCACATCACGACACTTTAACTGTGGATTAATTTTCAGCATTGGGTTCAGGGATAGAAACGCCCAATTTTGACATCTCACAATTAATTGCTAGTACTATTAAAATGTACTCGCAATTTCCAAAGACTTCTTGCAATTTAAGACTAGTAAAAACTTAACGGTAAATTCTTAATTTCAGATGACACCATGTGTTTGGCTTAAATTTCCTATTCAATGCAATAATGGCACAAAGAATAGACAAACAACTGATAAAAATAACTGGAAATTTTTTGCGAGTTTCCAAATTCTCAACTCGCAAATTAGATATTTCAACTAGTATTTTGCGAGTTTTATATAGTGAATTTCTAACCCTGGGGTTTTGCTGTGGGTTTTTAAAGTCAATGAAATTCTACACAATGGTAAAATTTCAACATATGAATGTCATAGGGGTCTGATAAACAGCCCTTTCTGAATGCTATAATAGACATGTAATGTCATTAGGGTCTGTTGAACAGCCCTTTCTGAATGTAATTGTTTCATCTCAGGCAAGAAAAACCCGTCAGAATGAAAAGATCAACCACTGCATCCTCATCAATTTCCAACCGCTCCTCGGACAACATAGATGCTGATGACCTCATTGACAATTTATGATGATGTCATTCACTGTTATTGATGATGTCCAATAGTTTTCCAATTACGTCATCAAACTTTGTGTTTACACCAAGATGTGATATTTGAACAGATTTATATACCGTGTTAAGACAGTTTTGTTGAATTCAACAATCAGATCAAATGTATGTCTATGCGAGTTTTCATAATCACTTGATATTTTAATGGTTTACAATATTAATCGACCATTGAATATGTATGTACTCGTATGTTTAACTAACTTGATGAAATTTGGAATGTACAGTACTGTAGAGATGATGATGATGAAACAGTTTTATGATAGTAATGTAGTGCAATTATCATAGTTTTACATTTTTGACACATTACATGATATTAAATGGTTACACTTCATGTCTTGTATTTTTCACACCTATGCCATAATTGCCATTGAATATTAAAAAACCGTTTTCACTCCATTTCATTTTCCAGATGTTGAATTAGAATAACAAAGAAACAGACAACATTTTATTTTCAACAGTGTAGAACAGAATAATTGTCCTTCAGAAAGCCACAAGTCAGTTTTGCTCCCGCATTTTGATATGTTTTAAACCCCTTGATGAATTCTCTCTCACACAAACACAGGGGCTGGTTTTGATTTGTCATCTGAGGCACTTTCTGCAACAATTTCTAAGGAACTGGAATTCTTCTTCTTGAGCAAGCTTTTTGGCTTTGGACCTGTAAATATAAATCAATTTTAAAATGAGGAACCTATCATTTGAGTTTCGGAGCTCAATCTGCATGATTTGTTACTGTATTACAATGTATTTCGGAATTTTACTTGTTAATATCAAATTACCGTATATGCTCACATATAAGTTAACCCGCGTGTAAGTCGGTAACCCCTTTTCTGAGTAATTTTGAAGAATTTAACACAATCTCTCTTATTTAAGTCGGACTGAACTTTTGTCAAATTGTCCGAGTATGTTCCATATCATGACTTTGGATACATAGCCTAAAATCATAGGGGGAAGTACTGTATATTATAATTAACTGTTACCGTTAATTTCGTTTTCGATAAAAGGGGTTACTAAATTTATCACTGTTTGCTATTTTCACAGTGCTATTCAAGCTATACATTTGTTGATTTGCTGCTGACTAAACCGTCATCAACACGTTCAAAATTCCGTTAAATATCGCTTGTTGTGTGACTAGTAAAATATTATGACATAAGTTTGCGCATATAAGTCGGACATAGACTCAGGATCGATTTCTTATTCCCAAAAAGTCCCGACTGATACATGTATACAGCAGAGGAGGGGCCAGGTGCCTAGGAGGAGTATTAAGCATCCCCTGTCGACCTGTCACACCCGCCATAAGCCCATTGTCCATGATCATGTAAATTTACAAATAAGTTAGTGTCTGTTATGATTCTGGGGAAGATTTTCTTTGAATGTACCCAATATTCCCATATAAAACGTAGATCCCCTGTTGTGTCCCCACCCAAAGTCCTTGGGCATAAACTCTGAAGATATCATATTGATATAACAATTCATGACCCTGTTGTTTTTCGAGAAATTAATACATTTTTTCCTATATATTTCCATGCAAAACCTTGATCGCCTACTCTATTCTAAGGGTCATGATTTGAACAATTTAGAATCTACACTATTTCTGGAAGATTTCAACAGGAAAGTTTACTTCCGCTACCAGCTCTGGTTAGCTAAAACCTAGTTAACCTGCATTACCCAAAAGGTGCTTACATGTACATATCAATATATGCACAATCTGTTTCCCTATTGTGGCCGGACATCTCCATAGCGACGACGTGAACAAATTTGAATCTGCACTACCAAAGAAAGTTTGCATATTAATATTACTGATGTTGATCCCATAAATGTTCTTACCAATAAAAAGACGTTTAAAGGATTTTTCTATATGCACTCCCTAGTGAAACTTTGATACCCTATTGTGGCCCCACCCTACCTCCGAGGGACGTAATTTGAACAAATTGAAATTTTGCACTGAAGATGTTTTCATATGTTTCATATTTATTTGACTCATTGGCTCCTGAGATTTTTTTTTTAAATGGCGCATGCACCAGATTCTCACAGACTCTTAATTATTTCTTAAGACAAAGTGGCTTGTTCTTTGAACAGAACTGAATCGCCTTCACCCAGGGATGCTTTGTGGGGATTATGGTTGAAAACGGTCCAGTGGTTTAAAGAAGTCGAAAATATTAAAAGTATACGGACAGGCGCACGCCGGACAAAAGTTCACTTTCAAGAGCTTTTAACTCAGGTTGGCTGGTTGTATGCCATTTAATGTCTTGCTCGAGAATTTTCGCTTATATGTAGATGTCTAGATGTCACCTTTGTGGTGAAGGGCTGCAAAATTTATGCCTGTGCTCGGCGCTTACGGCCTTTGAGCAGGGACGGATCTTTATCGTGCCATACCTGCTGCGAGACGGGGTCACAGTTTTGGGGTCTCACCATCCCATTTGATCGCCTCTTACTACAAGCAAGCAAGGGGTACTGAGGACCTATTCTAACCCAGATCCCACCGGACTTCCGCTCAGGTGAGCTATATCTACGCATCCTACCTACCTTTGCGTGGAGAATCGTCTTGGTCGGTCGTTGCCTGCAGTAATGAGAAGTTTGCTGAGCTCGTGATGTTATGCATGCCGTGTAGGTCAAACCCATTTTCGAACGAGCTGCAAAGTGACGTTATTAGAAAGTTACTTTCTGTGACGTAAAGTAGATCTATATGTAGTCAAAATGCAATATACGCAATGCAGTCAGTGAAGATTTTGATGGGCACATGCAACTACATTGTATTTTTAAGTGGGCATAGACACGTTTTAAGCCAAAAATAAAACCAATATTAATGCTTGCAGTGTTCCCTTGTGGTATTTTTAATGATCTGCAAAAATCTGAATGTCAGTTTTTGAGTTGCAAGTGAAATAAAACACTCACAATACAAGTCATTTTTTTTTTTTGTTATGAATGTTAAATATGCTAGTAAACGTTTCATTTAAAGCAGATTTTTCAAATTACAAGTCCATTCTGAACACAAACAGTTTCTAGTGTTTTTCACATCTAATTTCGTTTTATACACAATATTTTTTAATGAAGCAATTACAACATGGCACGAGCTTTGTATCTCTCTTGTAACTCAACAACTGACATTCAAATTTTTACTGAAAATACCTAGAATTTGAATTTTTTTTTTTAGCTCAGAACATGTCCATGTCCCTTTCATAAAGACCTTTGATCAAAATGCTGACGTCACAAATAAATCCACAGGTCTGTGGAATTACCGAAACCACCGAAAAGTTACGTCTCTGCTTGTATTTCGGACCGCAAGTATCGGCGGCCATATTGGTCAATCGGACGATTTTGGAGATTAATTCAAATTTTAACCAGAAAATGGAGATATATCTTCAATCTCTGGTTAGAATATATATACATGTATATATCATTAATTTATGGTTAAAATTTGAATTAATCGCTTAGGTCGTCTGATTGGCCAATATGGCCGCCGATAAATGCAGTCTGAAATACAAGATTTATAAATGGCCATACCATATTCAGTTCTCCTTCAATACGAATTACACTTTGGATATATACAACAATATATGTTTTCGGTACTTTTATTGGTGTTTTCGGGAATTACACGGTGTTTTCGGTTTTACCATGGACCGATAAATCTACTTGTGGCAAGTTGTGCGAAAGTGCAACCGATTGTCAATATTTACATGTAAAACAAATTTGCAATTTACCTAAAATATATTTACGATTATTTGTTATGCTAATTATTCAATATGTATTGATGTATTTTACATGTACTAATGAATTCTCGCGGCATGCGTATTACAATATACAATACAAGCATTTTGTTTTATCATTTTCACGTATCATACGTGTAGCGTATTTAAACTACGGAAGCGTATGAGGGTCACACGTGTATCTTTATTAAATTTGCTACAAATCTTTAGATCAATCTTATGTAATTATAAAAATCAAAAACAACAAAACTACAACACTGTTGTGGCTCGATTAGGCTTCCGTGGTACTACGGCGCCAGATGCTCTCACTGTCGGTATTACTAGTATGTGTCACTTTCGGTAATCATGCGTCACTGTCGTTTTATTGGAGTCAAGACAAGTTTTTGAAAAATATTGTTTTGAAAGTCGTACTAATAACATGCAGTCATCTTACGTTAACACATCGTATATTATACATTTATCATATACTTGGTAGTGGATTATTAGTTACATGGTTTGTAGTTGAC
>CAJDSM010003710.1:0-16459 GCA_903981925.1 Ostrea lurida
CTTTCAAAATCAGTCCTACGCCTCTGTTTTGAGTGACTGGTCCCTAGATACATGTATGAATATTTCCTTTTCCCCATTTTTGCTGAGTCTTTTTAAATGTTACCAAGCTAAAAATGTTACAATTATAAATTTAGGAATTTCGTGATACAAAATAATCGACCTTCTTGTTAAGGCAAAGTTATTTAAGTGCACTTGCACAGAAAAGGCATTGCATGACAAGTGGCGAGGGGACGTCCTACTTTACAGTATTCTTTTACAACGTAATATTTACAGCAGGGCAATATGGGGGAAAACTAATCAAAATAATCCAATTGAAACGGTGGACTTGACAACAAAAACAATTAAGTTTTTGCGATTTATAGGAGGCACCTATCCCCCTCTTGACCCTCGCAAGGAAAACATCGATGAATTTGAACTGATGTGATTAGCTTTTCATACTGATATATTTCGGAAAGTGTTTGGTGTGTATATATACAATGATAAACCAACTTACTTTAACAGCACGCATAGCAATGGATGACCTTCGCCTGTGGATTCCATCTCCAAGCACTTGTCCATTTTGATGGTCGGGCGTTGTCAGGAACTGTTGCTGTTTAGACAAGGAACTATTCCTGCTAGAGTCAGGCGTGCCTCGCCTGGGACTTGAGCGTGTGCTTCTTGGGGTCGATCTATACAACCGAGTCTCGGGGAATTTGTCCATAAATGTTGGTGGATCCTGAAATATATTTGTGACAGCTTATGTCAGGTCGGTAGGAAGTGGTGTCCCAGAGCATAGTCAGTTATCCACAAAGTGTGAGAACTTTCAACAAGTTATATAAACTGGTGAAAGGAGCTTGATACCAATGGAGGTTTTCGAATTCATAACATAAAACGCATGAACGACTTATACAAACTTAACAAATGATTTAATATATAATTCCCCAAGACGTTTATTTAGTCAACGAGTAACGATAACTTTTAAAATACAAATCCGATTGCCTGTTCAATGCACAAGCATGAATAGCCTTACAAACAATAGCCATCTTTTATTTGAATAATTTCGAAAATTTAAAGCGAATTTAAGACGGTGACAGAATATGAATACCTTATTAGACAACCCAAACATCCGCTATATAAGAAAACATCACATTTCTGAAGTAAACTCCCAACTATCTGTAGTGAATGGCGATCATAAGAGAATATTAGTGGAAACCTGTCCATCGCAAGATAAAGATCGCGTAAATATTGCATATAACGATCATAAAGCCCTATCTAAATAGATTAGATTCTGTCTGAAGGAAAAAAGTGAAGACTGAGTTCATATTGCGTTACTCTGCATCAAGATGGAAGACATTGATGGCTGCGTTACCATGGCCAGATAAATATTATTACTATAAATGATGGAAGTGCATGGTCAGTATTATTAATAAAATTGTTTTGGGATGACAGGTGGAATGGAATATATGTACATGTAGCACATGAATTTCAAATAGATGTATGCGACACACGCAAAATGAAAAGAAATTATGAAAAGAAAAATAAAGGAAGATGAAAGAAAATAATTAATATTGCTAACAAAAATCAGGGAAAAACCTTACCACTTCTGTCCTCTTAGAAGACTTACAATGACATAATGGATGTTCTAAAGCAACACAGTTTTTTAAAACAAATCCCACAAAAACGATTCTAAGAACAACACTTGAAAATATCTCAAGGTTATTAATCAGCTGTTCGTGTCAATTTCTCCACTGATCCTTAACGATACGAACAAAACGGAAAACCGATAAATCCATCATATTCCTTTTTTTAAAACAATTTACACAAGTCAAACAAAACTTCATTTAATCCAAGCTATCCAAAGCAAACACTTATTGAACGTGGATTATCGCCGGTCTCGTTTATTTTTGTATGATTTTAGTCTATATTCCCATTAGGCTAATTTTCGATCGTTTTCTTCACCTAGACACTCCGTTGAACATAAACACCTAATGATAACAAACGCACAATGAAAGCTCATTACAGATACTCACAGTGTCCGTTTAAGTTGGAAAAATGTTGGTGTCTTGATTTTTTTTCACGGTGTTTATAATACTGACCTCGCGCCATAGTTGATTGCTTTTACGTATAGATATTTCGTATCTCTCAAACCAGAATTAATCAGAGGGCATAGTGTCAGAAACCTCGTATCCAACACATTGATTTCAAAAACAATCTTGTATATATGCAGCAAACGTGAGATTGAAAAAAAAATTCCACAAAGTCACTGAAAATAAAGAGAATGTTCGAAGTACAATTAATTGTCTTAAAGGCCTACCTTTGGAAATGTTACTCTTTTCCAACCTAAAAGCGGTGTGTTTTACCATTGTAGTTTTGTCCGGACTCTTTTGTATTTTGTCGATAGCTATGACTAACAGCATGTGTTTAAACTTCTCCTGTCTGTTTCGCTTGAAATGTAACACTGAAATCATTTTATGTCATTCTCAAAACAGATATGCACCCCTTCATTATGTGTTGTGTAATATTAAGAGGATTTGTTCGTGCAACCAACATCGCACTGAATACCTGCAATTATCCCAGAGTTGTAATACTTATGATTACACTTTATGCAGAGGGCTAGAAAATAACACAAAAAGTCGGTTTCACAGTATCGTAGTTTGTGCGCCAATTGTTACTTCCTTCATAAAATCGCCAAAATGTATAATGAATTCACACGATTTTAGAGTAGTATTTTCAGAATAAAAGTAACATATGTGTATATATATTTAACTATTCAAAGATGTGGTATATTCTATAAGCGACGATCATAGGCCTAAAATTTTCAACCCTTCACCGACAATGGTGACGTCTCCTTATGAGTGAAACATTCTCAAGTGGGACGTTAAACAATATATATTCAATCACTCTAGCATGAATGATTATATAAATATATATATATGACCAAAACAAGATCATTACCAGCACTACTGCTCATTGTTCGTTATCTTTGCCTTTTCATTCAACAGAATAAATAGACATTTTACTCACATGTTTTTTCTAGAGTTAATTAATAAAATTCAGGTTTGTGTTTTAATTAATAAAATTCAGGTTTGTACAAAACACAAGCCAGATGGGAAAGTGTGAGCAACTAAATATCAAATTACAGCAATCTAAAGTCACACGTTGAAAAATTGACGTTAATATTTCACTTCCAACTATTGATTGTCAACTGATAAGAAATACAAAGAAACGAAAACACCCGCACCACAAACATACACAATTATGATTAAGATTATTTGATTGATTATTTATTAGTCCTCTACCGGCGAAATCGAAGGGTACTTCCGTCCGTCAGTCAGTCCAGTAAATCAGTTTTCCACACTTTTTTTTATCTGCTTGCAGATATTCATTTGATATTTGGTACATTGCTTTGCCATATCAAGTTCGAATTCGGTTTTGATCCCTTCATTTTCCACTAATTTATGGCCCTTGTCCTATCCTTCCCTTTTGTCATAAGTATGATATAGCCTACATCTAATTTTTGTAATCGGTAGTGGACTTTGCCTTGCTATGTAATACTCTCTGAATGCTTGCTGTTTTACGTCCCACTCGAGAATATTTCACTCATATGGAGACGTCTGTAGTTAGATTAAATCAGAAAAGAAAATACGAAGGGGGGATCGTGCTAATGGAACACAAAACAACATACCGATTTAACATCAATATCAACATTTTAATGACTTTGGAATACTACTTAATGAATATGCCTACTCGCGATTTCGATTGCAGGAATACGGTAAATTGAGTACTGCCGATTGATCATATCATCGCGTATAATGACCTGTTTGCGATTTACAACTTATCACTAAATCATATGTGACTGATTTGTTTCATACCTTTGTTAGATTGTCATTTTTACTAGATTTGACGACGGGTAACCCCGTTTACTTTGTTTCGACTGCGGGCTCACGGCGGTGTGACCGGTCAGCAGAGGATGCTTACTCCTCCATGGCACCTGATCCTGCCTTCGCTTTCGTCGAAGGTCCGTGTTGCCTACACTCGATTTGTATGTGTTTTTGGACTATGATTACGTTTGATACTTTGTTACTTCGCCATTTATATATCAAATTTCGCTCACCGTCAATACAATAAAACACACTTGCGTGATTAACAGATTTGATTTATATTTTCATTGATAAGTTCCTTTTGCGATTACTGAGATTAAAATGTTATTCTAATAAAGTTATTACGCAATCAACGACCGAGTTTTGTCGACTGCCTCCATTTAGATGTCCTCCTTTTAAAGTCTTTCCATCGGAATACGATCCCAAAGAATATAAAAACGTAACAATATAGAAATCAATTTCTCTCACACCTGCCCATCAAGCGTTACAAAGTTCGAAGTAGTTTGTCTATATGAAACTACACAGCAAGTTTCATATAAATCTTTGCAAGAATAAAGGGAAACAAGTCTGGAAAACCAGTGTGACAGAACGAGGGACGGACGAATAGATGGAGAAGAAAGCTAGTCAACTTTGGTTTTACAAACCGGTTAGGGACTATTAAAAATGTAACAGACACATTCTTTTGACACTCATTAAGTTGGGAATCATGCTGTATCAAGATCACACTATTTCATACCAGACAACCTTGAAATATTACTAGAGCAGACATTAGTTTTATATACACCAGTGGGTTATATAATTTTGTCCTAACATGCAACATAAACAGTGTAAAAATATTTTTGTCTTTCTGTAAAGCAGAGCTACTAATCACTTGAAAAATCAAATAGTTATGAGGGATATTAAACTTCCTCTGATGAAAAGGTGAAGATCACGAACAGTGATAAATCTTNACAAATAGTTATGATGGATATTAAACAAGGTGAAGATCACGAACAGTGATAAATCTTATACGGAATACAACTTAAGAGATGGGGAAACACGGACCCCTTGATGTACCAAAGGTTGGATCAGGTGCATAGGGGGAGTAAGCATCCCTTGTCGACAGGTCACTCTTGCCGTGAGCCCTTTATCTTGTTCAAGAAAACGGAGTAACCCGTAGTCAAAATATGGCCAAACACGTTAGACATCAATTGATCCAATGAGAAGTTGTATTGACAAACTACATGTAGATCGTTATAACGACCACAGAGTATGGTGAATACTGACGTTAAACAAGACTGTTGAAACCCCTGTAACACCAGCTTGTTTGTCGTTAGCCTGCCTCGATTTAAAAACTGATAATACGCAGAACAAGTTCTTGCGTATCGAATCGGTTGAGAGACATACATGTAATTCTAATAATAATTAAGAATTTTACATGTGTTAAACTCTTAGTGCTTAGATTCTTTGGATTTTTCATGTGAACAGGTGTAATACAGTACATGATGAATATAAAAAGAGAAAACTTTTTTCTTTGTCTTTTAAAAAAGATACGAGGTAGGCTAGAGCATTTAAAATTACCCCAAGAGGGATGACAAGTTCAAAATGCCATGCAAATTCTGTGTACTCTGTTAGCTTTGTCAATTACAATGTAAGACTTAATCCAA
This sequence comes from Ostrea lurida, assembly GCA_903981925.1. Lineage (NCBI taxonomy): Eukaryota > Metazoa > Mollusca > Bivalvia > Ostreida > Ostreidae > Ostrea > Ostrea lurida. The sequence goes on from CAJDSM010003710.1 coordinate 5,507, forward strand.
TCGTTCTGGGTATATTTTCTTGCTGCGACTTTGTTTCTACTGAAAACAAAATCAGTACTTTAATGTTTTTCAATTGAGGGAATAAGGTATTTATGACACTTTTGATTCCACCAAGAACATGTCAAGGTTCCCATCACCCCTTTTTAAATTGAAAATGCTACAGTTAAAGAGATTGTATCACTCATTTTGTCAAAAGAATTAATTCATCAAAATGAGGCTAAATGACTCGTACAAGTGACTCTCTGTTCAAAATAACAATTTTATTTATTTATCCGTATTTGTTTCAAATCTAAAACGTTTATGATCTCTAAAATATGCCCCATTAATTTTTGGCTTTTCCTGGACAAAAATTCAATTTACTATATATAAGGTCGTTCCTATTGTAAGTTTTGAGGAACATACAGTCATTTCTAAGTTGCAAAAAATATTATTCATGTATTCGAAAGGAATTTGATGATTTGGGAAGAGAAAAACATTTCACCAAAATGAGCGATACTATCCACATGATCTATAACTGAAAATACAAGGTGGTGCTACAGTGTATATCTTGTAATTCATGATAAGAAACCGTCCTCAAATACACCAGTACTTCATTTGTCTGAATTTTGAATATTTTCCAGACTGTCTTTTATCCCTGTATGGATGATTTTCTAGCCAGTCTCTAAGTATTGTGACCCGTTCGTTGCTGGAATATGAAGCCCTGTGACGACCCTGACTGTATATCCATGTAATTGGATCTTTTCTAACATTACAATATCAACAACAAAACAATATCAACAACAAAAAGAGTGTAACCATCCCAGACTAAAGACTTCACAAAGAATGTAGAATTTGGAAAATTAATTTAAACCTAGGCCTTTTTAGAGTATGGTCTGTTTATTATACTGTACATGCATTCAGACTTTCACAAATCTGGAAAAGAAAGTAACCCAATATGACAATAATTTGACACACCATACTAACTCTTAATAATTGTTGAGGATTCATCAGTATCTCTTTTTGTGGAAAATTCAGCATTTATTTTTCAAGGATTAAATTTAAGCCATTTCGCTTGACCATTTATCTTCTGAATAATGGTCAGCCTATAGATCTTCGAAGACAACACGATTAACAGAGATAAGAAACAAAATAGGCCTCCGAGTACTTATCCTTGGGTTACCTCTGCATTAATGCTGATAATTTGAAGATAATTGATCATTTTCCATTACTTTTTGAGATCTCTTACACAGATAGGTACGGAACAAAACAAAATGATAAAATACCATACTCTCATGAATTAACCTGTGACGACTGAAGTACAGTTGAGTGACATGGGAAAACACCAACTTTATGTGTGTTTGTCAAGAAAGTTATAAATATGTTCAAACAATTCTTTCCGCAGTTTTGCTGACTGGTTCGAAATGGATCCTTTTTCTTATGCCCCCGGAATATTCGATTCGGGGGGCATATAGTTTTTGGTCTGTCGTTTGTCTGCAAAAACTTTAACATTGGCCATAACTTTTGAATGGCAAGTGATGGGACTTTCATATTACACATGTGTGTTCTTTATGACAAGCCCTTTCTACTGCAACCATTAATTTTGACCTCCTGACCTTTGAAGTTTGGCTACTTTTCAAAAACTTAAACATTGGCATAACTTTTGAATGACAAGTGATGGGACTTTCATATTACAAATGTGTGTTCCTTATGAAAAACCCTTTCTACTGTACCACATTTTTGACCTCTTGACCTTGAAGTTTCACCTACTTTTCAAAAACTTTAACATTGGCTATAACTTTTGAATGGCAAGTGGTGGGACTTTTATAATTAAACATGCGAGTTCCTTATGACAAACCCTTTCTACTGGTACACTTTCTACTGGTACCAACATTTTTGACTTCCTGACCTTGACCTTGAAGTTTGACCTACTTTTTCAAAAACTTAAAACATTGGCCATTAATTTTGAATGGTAAGTGATAGATATTTCACATGCATAATCCTTCTGACAAGCCCCTTTCACTGGCATGTGGAATCCGGGGGCATCAGTGTTTCACAAACACATCTTGTTTAATAATCATTTTTGGTTCTTTTTTTGAAACGAGGCAACACCTGGGCAGTTTTCCAAGAAATAAGAAATAACTCGTTCTGCTAACGATTTGTTTAAATGCTTACACGGAGGTCTTGAAACTGTAAATATTGAATATCTTACCATTCTGAATTTTATGTTATCAGAACCAATGAATGACTCTGTAAACAGGACGAATTGATATAATATCGATAAAGTCCTTGTCCATCTTAAAAATACCAACTACATTTTATCATTCCAAAAATATGTATTTGATAGCTTGATTCATGACTATCTCTTGAATACATACGGATTTGGAAAATGTCTTGATATGGAATATGGATTTTCGGATGGCTATTGTTACGTCATCCGTATCGCGCGATGCAGAATCTGCATAATTATTACCAAGTGTATGGTTAATAAGAAATAACAGATGGAAAGTTTGGAAACTATAATAAAGTAATCTTAATACTACATGTAATAATAAACCAGGTATGTCATCAATAGTTACTTGTATTTTTACCTTATTCTGCCAAATTCGAAATATTTTTAAAATATTGAGTAACAAATTTTTAAAAACGACGTAGAACTATGCAACCTGTTCATTTCGAATGCTCTATTACATTAATTTAAAAAAAATTTAATATTGAACTGCACCTCCCCCCTTTTTTTTAACCCGTGGAGGTCCGACTTAGGCTAGGTCCTTAGTATCCCTTGCTTGTCATAAGAGGCGATTATATGGGGCGGTCCTTCGGATGAAACCGCAAAAACCTGTCCCGTGTCACAGCAGGTGTGGCACGAATAAAAATCCCTCCTTGCTCAAAGGCCGAGCACAAGCCTGAATTTGCACCCCCTCACCCGAAATGTTGACGTCTCCATATGAGTGAAATATTCTCAAGAGGAACTAAGTGAAATTCAAATGTTTGTTGATTCTGAATGTTTTTATATGCGGATATTTAAAACATTACCAAAAAAATCCCCAAAACTTTAAATTCAAATTTTTCCTGAAGCGGTTCTCTGAGAGAAAATGCAAACAGCGCCAACTTTCAAATCCGTTATAAAATGGGGGGGGATCGGTATTAATTATATTGTACAATCCAAGGACAGATTACTTCATTCCATGAGACATTTCTGTCCCCCCCCCCCTTTTTTTTTGTTTTGGTCCTGAGAATTAATTCTTGTACGAACACATGAAAAGAATCCAAATGCGAGAGTTGTCCACTGTACTTTCAATTTCTAAAAGTGAAAACATGACTGACTGGCACCTCTGAAGTTATAACTATGCCGTTTAGCTGAATATGAAAAACTGATGTTTACAATATTTTTAAAATTGACAATCAATTCAACAATTGGAGTAGTGTTTCTTCCAGCATTGCGACTCTTTTCTTTTATCCTCTGACATTACATTTAGACTAATATGCTGTTCTGTTAATCGCTACTCATCCAAGGATTAGGCAGGGATTTTAAAGTATAGATAAAAATGTTTACATTACAAAGGTTTTACACATATATAAATATAAGCAATGAATTCTTAGTTTTTGAAAGATATAGTCTCATTATGCAACGGAGTGCGCAAACAAATTTTCATAACGCGCGTCATTCAATTTGTATGCACACACCGTTGCAGTTATCAGACTATATCATTAAGAATTCGTTGCTTAAATTTAATAATTTATTGTTTTTCATTGTAATTTCTTAACTTCTATTGGTCGAAACAATACCAGATGACTTTTTATAAACAATGAATTGACCTGATGTTTCTTAAAATAGAAGTTAATTGACCTGAAATAGCACCACTTTCGTAATCCTGTAAGCTTTCTATTGTGAGGTCACAATTATAGTGCTATCCTTTAATTTCAGCTTTCACTTGTGGCGTCACAATTACAGTGCTAAAATCAATAACTTAATTAGCTTGCATTATTATACTAAATATTGTGATAGTTATTGCAGCAAAACTGTAAAAAAAATAATAAAACAATTATAGCATGTTGATTTCGGTCAATTCATGGTTTTATAGCACCAACCCTGAGTACAATATAGACCTCGGACTGCGTCCTCGGTCAATATTGTACTCAAGGTTGGCGCTATAAAACCATGAATTGACCTCATTAGCATGCTATAATTGTATAATAGAGAACATGCACACTTATTGAAAGAATTTTGAATAATTCATGATGCGGAGTGCAAGTTATTTTTGCAAAAAGTAATTGATTTACAGAATCCGAATTCCCAATATCTACTTTAAAAACTCGCTTAGTTTAAAACCTGCTTGGTTTAAAAGGTCGCTGGTTTGCAAGCAATAACACTTAAAATGGATTTCAAACATTAACCTGATTGTATTCTCAATATGTAGTCCCAGTAAATAAAACCGAATGGAAAACATCAATTTACACACGTCATGTATCCTCATACGACTGATGGTTGTAATTACAAAGACTCCAAGGAACAATGAAATGTAATACATTTAATTTATAAAATAAAAGTGCTGTGTCCTCTATTTGCACTGAGTAATACTGGTCCAATAAAATAAGACGTACCGCTTAGTCCTACAAGTTTGGACTGGTGACATCAAATCAAAATTACCCATTATGATTTAAATTATATCAGGAGCTTAACGCATTAGAAAGTGATATTGCAAAAACAAGTTGAAATTTACGTCAGTCTGCATGGTTTTACTCAAATAACTACTATAGGTACATGTAACATCACATCCGAACACCCCTTTTCCTTTTTAATTTCACTATCAAGGGAATGTACTCGGGGAAGTAGGATAAACAGCTTTTGCTCAGTAATTAACTGTTGCTTTCCTGCTTGCGATCGATTTGGTGTAGGATAATTATCAGTAGCTTATTTGGCGGGTGTGACTGGTCGGCAAGGGATGCTTACCCCCTCCTGCATATCGAATTATATAGGCCACCGCTAGAGATTTCTTCTTTTCATGTAGAAGCTTTTGAATGAATTTTGCCTCATAAGAAAATAAAAACAGGTCAGCTAACAAAGGAGCACAATTCGTGTCCATGAGAATTTCAACAGACTGTTGGAAGACATGATCGCCAAACACTACAGAGATATTGTCAATGAGGAACTCTAGCATTGCTTTAATATCAATTTTATGTGTGTAGAATTAGAGTGCAGTTTAACAAAGTAATTTTTGGAATGGCTGATCACTATAGATATGAATATTTCCCCGTTCCATTTCTGCTGAAAAAACAACTGTCTAGAATGTTAAAAAGTCTTGTCTTTAATTTATCGTGCGGAATGGTCGTATAAAGCGTTGAAAAGTCATGTTTTGTTGTTGTTTATGTGAGAAAGGTTCTAGGATTTCATCTTTAGAGTTTCTAGCATCCACATTTGATTTACACCACTTCTGGCTTCATGTAGCTCTATCACAATCACTCGATTCTGAAGTTGCTCTTCCTATCTGTCAATATTTTTGTGAGGGGTAAAGACAGGGGCTTGGTGAAAAATTTGCTAGATCCAGCTGCGTATCTTTGTTTGTAAGTTGGGGTTTTTTGGGGTTTTTTTGCGAAATTTTGGAATCCAGTATAGGTACGGTAATTCATATTCGACCGTCCCATTGACTGGGATATTAAATGTGTTTAAAACTGAAACATGAAGAATTTGATCTTTTGAAAGAGCAGTAGGAATATAAGTACGATTACCAAATGTGGAGTTAATACCAAGTTCGTTTAAAATGCAGTTTTAGTAATGAGCATTAAAGACAAAGACAATATTGTTACAAGTTTTGTCGTCAGCTGGAACCAAACATATTACAACTATCAATCTAGCGACTTATAGAATATCGTGACTTCATTAAACGATCTAATTTTCCCAATTACTCGTCACATTTTTGATATATCCGAAGAACTCCGATATAAGCGACACAACAGCAATCTGACACTCCTGGCTTCATATCTTGGATATATTACTTAACATTGGACTCTGAATGAAGAACTGACAACTTACACTATATGCATAAAGCGTGATGCTTTAACTTTGCAATCGATCGTCGCCTTTCCCTTTCTATGTAGTAATATACGCCATACTATCACCTCTAATGGTGTTAGCTTTACTGTTAATCTAGAAGTTGCATACGATACGCAAGAGCATTGCTAGTGCGTATGCGGATTTTTTTTAAAGCAGGGCCAACTTACTAACAAAAAATTGAAGTTTGCAGGGTTATACGAATCTCGTTTTAAAAGTGCATCATATTCGCAAATTCTACAGTCGCGTATAATGACCTTGTTTGCGATTACAGTATCAACTAAGTCATATGTTGACTGATTTGTTTCATACACCTTTGTTAGACCTGTCATTTCCTACTAGATTTGACTACGGGTAATCCCGTTACTTTATTTCGACTAACGGCTCACGGAGAGTGACCGGTCAGCACGAGGATTGCTTACTCCTCCATCGCACACATGATCCTACCCTGTCTTTTGTCGGAGCCCGTGTTGACCCTTCATCGATTTGGTTGATATGTTTTTTGCTGTCTAATACCACGAGATCTTGAATCAATATCTTCTTATACATCTACTCCATTCTGACAGGAGTTGTGATCAAGTTTGCTTTTTCATATTTGACCCATCGTCTGGAAACATAATTTTCAACAGAATTCATAATGGTTTATGAAAGTCTATACCTCGATATAATGAATGATCAGAGGTTCTTTGGATGTAGGACCTTTAAAATAAGTCATCGGTAGAATCCTTCATTTTAGTTATTAACATCACCTGGTAAGTGACATGTTCAGCTTGACTCATAGTCATAAAGAAGAAGAGGAACAAAACAGTAGGTGGTGATTAACTAATACGATTCGCCACTAGTCTACTAAGTTGCAAGCTTGTTGATATACAAATAATTTGGATGCAAATCCGTGAAAGATCTATATTTTATGAAAATGCAAGGGGTTAGACTTGAATTGAAAAATAGTTCGTTAGTGTCGCGTAACTATTATTAGGCCTGTAACGTACTTGTCGGTAAGAAGCAAAATCTACTGAGGAACCTTCTGGGCGTCAAAGATTGATCACACTTCAACTAAACTGAAACAGTTTCGGCCTTGTACGGTGCAAAAATCGTCTCTATCCCCACCCGCCAAATCATGTTCAAATTAAAAATAAAAGAAAAAACAACAAGAGGACCCACAGGACCTTTATCGTTCACCCAATATTAGTTTAAGATATCACTAGTCCTAGGCTGCGGAATCCAGGAAAAACTCCTGTTCTGATATCTTGAGCTCAAATTCAGCAAAAGAACTATCTATCAGTAAGTTGGCACTTTGAGCAGCTGAAGGCGATAATCGTCAGCGAATCTTTAATCATCAATCGTACAGAATGTGGGCTGCCATGCAATGTTTAAGCTAGGAATTTTCCTATAAGTAATTTATAGTTCAGATGAGCTAAGGTTAATCTTAATAAATGCCAATACTTCCTTGACTCCGATTTGCGCATCGTACCACAGGTGCAGTGTTCTCGCAATTTATACTTTACTAAGTATGCGCGGAAACCACAACAAACACAGCAAACTGCAGGGGCAGAATTCAGGCAATATTTTGAAAGGGATTCTATATTTCAACATTACACTTTTCTTAGCAAAATCATATTATATCGAGGGGGGGGTGGGGGGGGGGGGGGGGGGCGTGGGGGGGGGTGGGGTGGGGGGGACGACCCCTTATCAAATTATGTCATTGCAAGGGATTGAAGGATAGATATAAATTACCTTCTCTGATGCATTCGCAAATGGCATGTCCCTATATTTTTGCGTCACTAAACCAGTATCGATTGCCATAATAATCTTTTACTTAAATCCTATCAGTAGACGTACTTTCGGCATTCGACCGTACTACATTTCTACCGCTTACCTGCTTCACCGCAGAAGCCGGATCACAGGTATTTTGGATTTATTAATGATACCGCACGCTAACTCTATAATATATTGCATATGAACTTACACTGTAAATTTGCCGTGCCATCACACTATACATATATTACGTGTACATAATATTCCTGATGATCTTGTCGGGCTCAGAGGTAAAGTCTAGAAATTTCCAGTCTGTTAATCAATGCATTAGTATAGATGCATTATTGTTTTTTCTGACACCCGTGTCACGTGTGCGGTTGTAGAGAAGATGTTCGAAATTGGGCCAATGTTTTGTCCCGGGGCTCAGGGGTGCAAGAGTCCTGACATCTCTTGCGACAGAAGTTACCGGTCCTTCCTCTCCCTTACTTAACACTGTAAATCTCTGGTCAACTCTCGTTTTAAACCAAAAATTCTTGTAAATTTCCTTTTTAAACTTCGATGATAGAAAAACACTACTTGTACAGTATTTCTTGACTATGTAAAATTAATAATCAAATACTTATTTGCTTATTTTGCTTATAATCTATTTTTTAAACGTTTGTTTAGAAATCCGCAAATACAATGTAGTTCGAACTAACAACGTTTTTGAAAAATAAGTAGTTATAAATAACAACAGTATTATCTTTTTTATATTTAACAATGATAAGCGAACTCTCACAAGTAGTGTTTCTTCTTTCTTGAAAGTTTTACACCGAATTCTTGTAATAAAACGAGATTGACAAGAGATGCAACGGAGAGAAAGGACCGACAACTCTGTGCAAGAGATGTCATTCCTGAAATGTTATAATTTATGTCCCCCTTGCCCCCAAAGATGCCTACCCACCAAATATGGAAAAGTTATCAGAAAGTTTACACATTTTCAACGGACGATAACCAATTGCAATTGTCACCCGAGCTTCAAATTTATCTTTTTTTTTCTGGGAGGGGGTGGGTGGGGTGGTAACTATGGGTCCTGTCCAGGACAAGCAAATTATGAATATTGATATCCAAATTTTAATATGGTCTACATGGCTTTACGTTAAAATAATTATGATCGTAATGAAGGAAGCTCAGCGACTTGAAGATGAACAAACGCCGAATAAATTAATTTAACCAATTCCAAATGCGAGGACTGACAATGCAAAAAGAACGAATTACCGTTGCAAAAAACTATTCAGGTAAAAGATTTTACTTACTTTCTGAGGGAAATTGGAGACTGTGTTGGAAACTCCTCACCAAACCAACACAAAAAATACCTAACACTCTACCGAAATTTAACATTGTATTTATCAATCTGCATAACCTTGTAAATAAAAATGCTTCTATCACAGTTAATGTATATGGAAGAAAAACACATGTCATTAGGAGTTCCCAGAATGAAGAATTTTAATTAATTGAATAATTCAAAAAGCAAGCCAAATAATTTCTATGCTATGCATCTAAAGAAGGGAATGATGTGCATCAAATCACATTTTAAAATTGAAGTGTGTTTTTCTGAGTTAACGTTAATTTTAGTGAATTCTTAGTAACCTTGTTTGTCACTTTTAAAACATAAAGATGAAAGGTTTAGGTTTGATGGTAAGTTCAATAACTTTATGCCGTAACATCCCATTACATCCAATAGGCGATGATGTAGCTGAGACAAATCATAAAGAAGGTATCATTCACGGTCTTTTATGGACGGATGACTCCTCCTGAAATATTGTTAAAAACGAGTTTAAAATATATAATAAGGTATCATGTTGATTTATAGAAGATTTTGACTGAAAACCATTTGCCTGTTTACTATTTTTGAATGATACAATGTATTGATCAATCCTGTGTACTTGTTCAGAAAAACAGTTCAAAAGGGACACCTTTTCCCCTTATATTAGATACTAAGATTTACATGTTACATACTACCCCCATTGTAACTGGATTATTCCCGTAAATGAATTCTCAGGAGCACAAATGTACGAATCTTGTGGTGATGTTTACCTTAAGAGAGTTTAAAATCCTGATATAAATCGAGACTTATTTGGCCGTTCCGTTAACTCTAAACATTACTTAGCTTTTTACATGCTCTGCGCATGGGGCATAAATGGTAATTTTTCGGCTCTTGGCAACACCCCTGGGACGGGACAAATAAGTGAAATTTGTTGTTTTTGAAAAATCTTCTCACACCAACGCGACATGTGTAAGAAAAACTAATGCATAGTGAATGTAGAGCAGGAAGGCCTTGTGGTAATTGTAATTTGGTGATACCCGGGTAAAGGGGTTTGACCCCAGGGCGGCGCTTAAAACAGATCGGTGTGTGAATCATGTTAAAAACCTTTGAAAAGGCATATTCTTTATGCTATGAATAATATTAAAATTGAAACTAAGTGGATATATAATTGTAATTTCATGATCCAAGGTGTTTTGGTTATAAGGGTGAGGCCTAAAATGGCTGATAACGAGTTAACAATATAATAAAAATAACCATTTTGTGCTCTTTCTTTTAATCACTAGTATATTATTCTCTTCAAGCATTTTGGTATAATAGCACTATGGCAAGGGGGATTAAATTGTAAAATGTCGGTAACTCTTGCAACCCTTGGTGTTAGGGTAGGGGTAATTTACCCCTCGGGAAAGTTTTTAAAAAATTCTTCTCTTCAAACATTGTTGTAAAATGAAAACAACAGAGAAACCCAAACTATATGCATTAATGATGTATAGCAGCAGAGGCCTTTATCAAAATTGGTATTTCGTGATCCCAGGGTATGGGTTCTGGCCCAACGGGCCAAACTTGGTACAATGTACATATCATGTAGTGTATGTGGTGCAAACATTTGGAAAGCATCTTCTTGTATATGCTCCTTGCTGCTACTACTGTATCATTAAATTTGCCAAAATAAAATGGCTATTTAGATGAGCAGGTGCCTTTATTCATGATTGGTACATTTCATGATATATTGGGTGGGGCCGAAAAGTGGTCAGTGGATAAATGAGTTAAATAGGCTTGTACTCGCGAAACGAGATGACGAGGCGAGATTAGTACTTGTCCGGTGACATAATAGGTTTTAACGGTTGCGGCATGAAATCATGATCTT
>CAJDSM010003713.1:0-13206 GCA_903981925.1 Ostrea lurida
ATATATATATACAGTGTAAAAAGGTGGCTTGGACACATATAGTACCAAGGNTTGTTGTAAAATCGGAAAGCATTGTTTAACATAATATATATATACAGTGTAAAAAGGTGGCTTGGACACATATAGTACCAAGGGCCTAGTCGATCTGACTGGCAAACTTGTACTCTAAGTATACAAAACACTCATTCATTCAAATTAACATATAATAAAAGTAATAGAAAACACTGCATGTAGCAGCATGTACTATGTACAGTGTAAAAAGGTGGCTTGAATACAAAGAGTACCAAGGGAGGTATACAAAACACTCATTCATTCAAATCAATATTGTTGTGATGCTTTAAGCATTTCATTAGAAATATTATCTAATCTAGGAGCTTTCTTGGACTAAATTGACAATTTAACAATTTAGAGAATGCTTCTTGTAATTCTACATTTGTAATTTTTTTTTTTCGTCTTTTAGAGAAAGACTGGAATTATCATGTTCCATATGAGTTTTTCTCTTGAGCGTCTAGTTATCTGAAAAATACTGGAACCATGCATCACTTTTGAACACCTCCTTTTCATTTTGCAGCTGATTTACCAGGGACAAAAGCTTTCTTAGTTTTGAATATTATTTATTCAATCTGTAAAAAAGAAGAACCCCGCACTATCGAATCTTTAGGGAATTGAGACAGAGTTAATGCTTTGTTTTGAAAAATTTTTGTTTTAAATTTTCATTCAGGTCTTGATGAAACCATTTGCAATACTCATGTAGATTAAAAATGCGCACCCGATTGGCAGAGCCGATGGTGCCCATTATGAGGACAAAGCAGAAGGTAGAAGCAGACTCATAGCCCACTTAGTCCTAATTAGTGTCACGTCAGAGTCCTAATTAGTGTCACGTCAGGCGTCAAAATGTTCGCCAAACGTTATTCTGCAATATTTTTCCGGAATGTGCTAGTTTACAGTACACAATTTATCTTTATTAGTGTTATCTTCTTAATCAGCTGGAGGTTTGAAGTCACATAGAAGTAACAATAGTTACAAAATAACGAAAAGTACATTGAAGACTTTCGATTTGCGAATTATTTGGGGGCAAACCAGACTGAGACTAAGACTTAAACGGCAGAATGGAGCCTTATAGACCAGCAGTTTGGAAAGACGATACAAGAATGAACGTTTTGTTTTCTCCTTTTCGGGAAAGAAATTTAAATCCATCTTCATGGAACCAGAAAATGAAATTTTGGATTCAGATCATAGAAGACGATTTTAAACTTTCCAATAAATGTATTTTCGAGCGAAAATCATTACCACTGGCGTTTGCAAGGAAAGGAAAGCAACCAAATTGTTTGGATACTGTTGTTGCAGAAATGATTCGGTATATTTTTGCAGTTTATAACAATGTGTCTTACGGTCGGTAAATAGCTAGTCAGATAACTGTGACTCGGTCCCCTCATCACAGTTAGAAATCCTTCCCTATACTCGCAATGTAGCAAATATCAGAGTGGATCCACTCCGAAATGAATTCCACATCTATCAGACAGAAAGAACATAAATTTAGGTTTTATTTAGTAGCCCAGGGTTCTATGATACTGCGATACTTACCAATTTTGATTCATTAAAAATCTGTAGGTTTGGTTTCAGTCAATCAGTAATGCTTTGTAAGTGCCTTATTTATTGTTCTTTTCATTCATATAAATATATAATCAAATATCAATACAACTGGTTGTTTACAGCCATGAAATGCAATACCATCGCTGTTTACAATTTGAGAACGAGGTTCCTATGGTACCGCGGTATTACTAAATATACAGCATATAGGGTCCTAATGGTGCCACAACTGGGGAAAAAAATTATCTCTTTCGACGTATTCTTAGCTATAAAATGACAGAAAAATTATTAAAATGCAATCATTCTGTACTAAGAAATAAAGAATTCAAAATTAAGAAGCAAAACCGTGATGGAAATTAAGAAAAGTACCTATAAATGCCGGGGTTTCAGTCGTTATAAATTGAAAGACTGCATCTCCCAAAATTCTTTTAAAAAAATTATTTTCAGTTGAGACAGGCTTTCAGTGCAATGTTTTTTTCTTACATGTACAAATTAAATCCCCGATAGATGTCACGGTTCACTCGTGACTGATGTGAAACTAAACTACCGTGGTACCATAGGACCTGCGGTATCATAAGGAGGAGTATGTAACTAACCTTTTTTATATTTGTAAGTCCTTTAAATGAAGAAAATCCAAAAAAATGTTGTCAGCATGAGTCGTTTGAAATTTCACAATTCAAATTTTGACGCCATTTTGCTGGAAAGTGGGAGCGGCAAGTACATGAACAGAAATACAGTCAGCATCTCGTTACAACGCCCAACGCTTTGTTTTCCGGTCATTTTGGCCGTTTTAATACGAATCTGCTGTTGTAACAAGATGCCTCTTTACAGTAAGATGCTCTTGTTACCAGTACGAAATTATTCCCTTTGTTTAATCATCAGTAATAAACATGGGATATCCGTAAACTCACTGCGTTTATTTTCATTACGGTAACAAAATACACTCATGGTCCCTCTTCCTCCAATTTTCTGTTAAAAGTAAAGAAGGATTTGTGATAAAAGTTAATATTTAAATTATTTTTTTTCATAACTTACAACGTACAGTGAAATCCTTGGGTTGGTGTCATATCTCTGCCTACTACATAAGTTTCCATCATAAAATTTAAATAAACATCCGTAAATGAATAAGACTTTGTATCAATGCATGCATTTATAACAAACTAATGCATTGAAAGGGAAACCGAAAATTATGTACAGGAAACATATTTACAACGATATCCCGTTTTCAGAAACTATTGAGCTTGGGTATCATTCACGTTTTTTCCTTCGTGGGTTTGTGCATTCTTATTGCATTACCTACACTGTTCAGTAAAAAATGCATACATGTTATTATAAATTTTGTTTGTAATTTTCTTTCTCAAATTTTAATTAGGAGCACACCTCTTCATGATAGTCATTTTTAAGTTGGAGTTTATTTTACGGTATTGGAATTTGGGAAACCATCAAACATTCCGTCGCAATTATTTTTAATTTAAAACTATCATATTAACGTCATAGTGTTATAAACCAGCTCCTAAACAAACATCCCAAGGCGTCCTATGCAAAGGTGGTGAGGGATTTTTTCCGTTACATAATCTTGGTTAAGGTGTGAAAATATTGCTGATAGCAAATGTCTTTTCACGGTTCGTTGAACAAGCGTCAGGTAACTGCTGTTCAAGGATGATCCACCTCGTGTGATGGTCATAGGTTTTTAAAATCTTTATTTCTCATTAACTTGCACATGATAGAAAATATATCTTCTAAAGGAATTTCATTCCTGGATATAATTAACATAATTTGGTAAAGTTTGATGGGTCTGAATTTAATTGCTATTTCCCTAGATAATTATTAATTAGTAGGAAAATAAATATTGTCAAGGGCCAATAACTCGCTATGGTCGCAATCCTCTACTTAGTGTTTCGTTACATTGTGTTTCCTAATTGCACGTTAATTGGTGCATATTTACAATAGCATGTTTTGCTAAAATGTAAACATCTTATAGAATTTGTCATTTTTATTTTATTTATTCAATTGTTGTACGAAAATTATTCAAAATGTGCGTTTTCGGATGTAAACCCACACTTCTGTTTTCTGTTGTTCTGACTTCTTAAATAAGGTGGACATACACCATTTTCTTTTCATATTAATTAGATTTTACTATAAATGAGTAGAAAAAGAAAGAATTTTAAAGTTTGCACACATAAATTTCTTAAATTCCTGAGGGTGATCTACTAAATCGGATTTTAATATAGTGTGAAATGCACATTTGTTATCCGATAGATACTGCCGTGCCGATTGAGTGCGAATATACGCTGTATCAAGCAAATAAATAGTTGTGCAGATTTGTTACAAGCAAAATCCTGCGTTAGGCGATTTGCCGTGGTAAATCGAATGCTGCTGTAACGAGCGCTGACTGTATATTGAAATCTTTAATTGCAATGCAAATATCACTAAAAACAGTGGTTAAATTAGTTTACAGGTATTTATAACTTCTCTATCTCATTTTATGGTCCATGCAGACCGATTTAAAAATTTCATTTGCTACGAAGCGAGTATAAGGGTGGAATTCTATCGTTAAACTGGTTCGGAGGACATTCTGTCATTTTAACGATAGAACGTTAGAATCTAGTAAATAGCTCGTTAGAGCTAATGTTATTTGTAATGTATACCCGACTTTAAATAAATATCATTTGATTTGGTTTGCTGTGACCATGTGTGAGGGTGAAGCAAAAATGTTTATGTCCGTAAGAGGATAAAAAAAATCCACCAATTATCTCGGAACTTTTTTTTGGTCCCATCGAATTTGAGATAACGAGGTTCGACTGTATTGGCATTGTCCATANAAAAATCCACCAATTATCTCGGAACTTTTTTATGGTCCCATCGAATTTGAGATAACGAGGTTCAACTGTATTGGCATTGTCCATATACATGTAGCACAGTTGTTGCTCAGTCACTTTTGACCTCTATGACCCAGGTTTGATCCTCGTATGATGGAACACTCCAGCTTTCTCCTATGCTACTGCCTCCCACATGTCAACAACTATGCCAAACCAGAATAAGGACCCCATTGAAATTCAAAAATGTTTTAGTAATTTTAAGCTGAATAGATGATGAAGTCTCATTAATGCATTAGAAGCCACCAAAAAATGAATTGTTTTTTGGGGTTTTTTTTTAGCAAGGCCTTTAGGAGTAGTAAATGCAGTTTTAGATTACACAGTAACCTTTAATCAGAAGTGAACTTGCAATGTTTCTATTGCCAATGTTGCCATTTGGGACTCCAAAATCTATTGTGTCCATAGACAGTTGTTTGAGGAATCATAGCAGTACTCTACAAGGATATCATGTCAAAGGCAGCACAAGTCCTAAAACGAATATTTTAAAAGATTCATAAATTCGTGTTTGGGTGCACGCCAATGATTTTTCATGCTTTCTCCTGCATACTATACAGTTCATTAAAGGGGGTGGGATGTTATTTAGAGCACATTTAATTTGGGAAGTTGGGAAATCATTTATTTTTAACAAAAATAAATTATATATTCATTATTATTATTACTATGACCTTGTAAACACTAATTCAGGCACTAGCTTATGCCCTTGCATGTCCTTTTCAAAGGTTCTGACAACAAAATTATTTACATTCCTGTACCAGTAAATGGAGGTTCAGGGACAGAGTTTTGGTCTGTCTATCTGTTTTTCTGCAAAAAAAAAAAAAAAATAAATAAATAAATAACCTTGGCCATACCTTTGGAATGGATGGTGATAGAGCTTCCATGTTAAAAGGTGAATTCCTTGTGACAAAACTTTCATTGGTGCCAATATTTTGACTTTGTGACCTTGACCATAGGATTTGACCTAGATTTGAAAAACATAAATCTTAATTGGCTGTAAGTTTTGAATGGTTCAATTTTCGATAGGTATTTCATATTCTTTAGGCCATTCTATATTGTGTGTTTCACAAACACATCTTGTTAGAATAAATGTTAGCCTTTAGTGTTTTTTTTGACAAGAGTGTGATTGATGAAATCCATTTAGACACAACTGGTAATGGTAACGTGAAACAATAATTATTCCAGTTTCATATTTTGATAGTCTTGGAAAGATTCGAAAACTGCAAGACAAAGACATTCTTCAACCCTCATCTGAATGCGATGGGAAAGGATGGTTGAGCTGGGGATATGACACTCTGCTGAAGTCTCCTATAGCCTGGGGCTGGAGTGCAATTACCAAAGACAAAACAACGGAGGATGATATAAGATACGTTCTGGAGGACGGCTTGAAAGTATGAAACAAAAACATTTTCGGTTGTTAAAGTTATATGAAACAATTTTTGGAATGTAGTGGTACTTGTATTCATTTGACGGATCTTGGCTTTGGATCGGTTGTCAGTTGTGATGTAATAACACAAGGTAACCCAGTTATTCAAAAGCTTCTTCTGGAGCTGATGTTTATAGTGTAGTGTTGTTGAGGCTATTCATAGAATATGTTAAATGATAATTTAGTACCGGTACTATAGATATAAATTGGCGAAGTTAATGTGGTAAATGTAATCATAGTCCAAAAAAAAACATATACAAAATCAAGTGTAGGGCGCAACACGGACCTCCGACAAAAGCGAAGGCAGGATCAGGTGCCATGGAGGAGTAAGCATCCTCTGCTGACCGGTCACACCCGCTGTGAGCCTGTAATCAAAACAAAGTAAACGGGCTTTCCCCACATCAAAACTAGTACGAAAATGACAGTCTAATAAAGTGGATGAAACAACCCCGTCAACTTATGAGTTACCGTAGTGATAATTTGTAATCGCAAACAAGGTCATTATAGCAACTGTAGAATTTGTGAAATGATGACTTTAAACAAGATTCGTTATAACCTTGCAACATCAACTTTTTTGTGAGTAACAGGCGAAAAATTTAATCGTGGTTTGAAGAGAAACAAGAGTGTTGTTTTCACTTTCATTAGTAGGGATGGGTATCACCAAAAATTAATCACAAATATTTTTTTCTAATATCGTGATAATATCGCAATATTTTAGGACATTGCATTTTTCCTAATACGTCTCTCTTATTTTCAGCACTCCTTATGTGTGTTAGCACAAGAAACGTCAGATTTCGTTTATTTTAAACATTTAATTTGTAATAGAAAACTGTAAGAAAACAAATAACGAAAAAATATCAGATCAGATAATAATCAAATAACTCACAACCTATGTCAAGAAAAATAAAGATATGACTATGACGAATATGTACCGGTAAATATGTTGAGCATTAAACAATAGACAGTTGCAAAACTTTTAACAAATCAGACTTCTGTATTTAACATAATTTTTCTGGAATTTACATAAGTCTAAAAATACCGATTTTTCGTCCGCCGTATCGCGATACGTATTGTGGGACGAATTATCACGATATACCGATAAAACATCACATCCTTATTCATTAGAACACAATCCTGCAAAATTTCATTCCTTCCAATATTTGTTGTTGCTTCTATATGACAATGCAGTATCAATCATGATAATACACATAGTACAAATCAAGAAAATTCATTTGACTAAAATCAAGTGTCGTGCAAAAAATTTGAAATCTAAACTAATAGAACATGTTAATTTCAGAATCTGTGTAGCAGTCTGTTGCAGAGGCACCATTGCCAGGTGTACTGTGATATTGTGAGCAACATTATGGAGTACTCGGCTCTGTACAGCCAGTATGGGGATCTGTGCTCGGACGAGCTCGAGTTTAAGGTGGTCATACAACACCTCGTGAAAACAAAGAAAGTAGCGATCATCACAGAACTAGACACTGTTGTAAGTGTACTTAGTAAAGAAGCATTTCACATCACAGCCACTATCAAATCTTTGATAGTATACTGTGGAATCATCATTGTTTGTGGGAGACCAATGTCAGTGGATTTCGTGGGTGACTTTTACCCACGAATTAACATCCCTACAAACATGTTTTATTTTCCTTTTAATATTTATATAAAATATTATGCTGTGCGTATTATTTATGAATTACCCATGAAATTATGTCCCCACGAACCAGCATTTGTGATTGTGTTTCTTTCTTCAAAAGATTTTAGAGATTGTTGAAGACATCTTACTTTTTATTACACCAGACATTTTGTATCTGTATATTTGATAGGTTGTAAAATTTTGTTCACATGATAATGAAGAAGTGAAGGAAATCACAGAAGAAGACTTGCAAATTTTGAGGTAGGAGGACAATGGAATAACATTCAGAAATACATTGACAGTTTACTGTTACATTGACATGATCTACGAATTATTCGTTTTCCTGAGATTGAAGATAGGAGCCTTTAATATTTTTGTTTGTCGGTTTGTCTATTTGCCTGTCTGTCTGCAACTTTGATCAAAATAGACTTCAAAGAAGTGGACAACAGTCATATGTAGTCCTCAATTTTAAATTTTTCGTGATTTTTATGCCCCCGTGATCGAAGATAGATCGGGGGGCATATTGTTTTTGTCCTGTCTGTCATTCTGTCATTCTGTCTGAAACTTTAACCTCGGCTATAACTTTTTGAATGGTAAAGTACTAGGGCTTTGATATTTCACATGTATGTTCCTTAAGACAAGACCTTTCCGTGGGTACCAAATTTTTTGACCTCCTGACCTTGATTCTGAAGTTTGACCTACTTATTCCAAAAAACTTTAAACCTTTAATTTATAGACTTTTTGGAATTTGGTAAGTACTAGGGCTTTGATATTGTCAACATGTATGTTTCTTATGACAAGATCTTTCCGTGGTTACCAAAATTTTGGACCTCCTGACCCTTGAAGTTTGACCTTCCTTTTTTCAAAAACGTTAACCTTAGCTATAAAACTTTTGACATTGGTAAGACACTAGGGCTTTTTGATATTTCACATGTAAGATTTCTTATTACAAGGACCTTTCCATGGAGGTACAACATTTTTGACCTCCTGACCTTGAAGTTTGACCTACTTTTCAAAACTCTTAACCTTAGCTATAACTTTTGAATGGTAAGTACTAGGGCTTTGATATTTCCACATATATGTTTCTATGACAAGACCTTTCTGTGGGTTCCAAACATAGTTGACCTCTCTGACCTGACCTTGAAGTTTGTCCTACTTCTTCAAAAACTAAACCTTAGCTTATAACTTTTGAATGGTAAGTACTAGGGCTTTAATTTCCACATGTTTGTTCCTTATGACCAAGACCTTTTCTGTGGTACAAAACTTTTTGACCTCTCCTGAACTTTGAGTTTGAACCTTAAGACCTACTTTTTCAAAAACTTTAACATTAGCCAACTTATTGAATGGCAAGAGTTTAGGACATTTCATATTTCACATGTGTATTCCTGTATGACAAGTCCTTTTATCTGGTACCAAAATGTTTGACCTTGATCATGAACTTCCACCTACATTTTTAAAAACTTTAAACATTGTCCCATAACTTTTGAATGGTAAGGGATAATCCTTTCCTATATTTCACATGCCTAATCCTTATGACAAGCCCCTTCTACTGGCATGTGGAATACGGGCAGGGCATTCGTGTTCTCACAAATACACATCTTGTTTTTAGCATTGATTTTCAAGGTCAAGGGTCCAAAGGCCTCAAGGTCACTATGATCTATTGACTAAAATTTTTGTGAACAAGATAGAAACTTCAGCATTCATCAGAGAATCATCAAACCTTCCACAAATGTTGCCAATGGAGAGAGGATGCACCCAATTGATTTTCAAGGTCAAGGGGCAAAGGTCAAGGTCACTAGGACTATTGACTAAAATCTTTGTGAAAACAAGATGGAGGACTCAACATTCATCAGGAGAATAAATCAAACCTTCCACAAATGTTGCCCATGGAGAGAAGATGGACCCTATTGATTTTCAAGGTTCAAAGGATCACTATTGACTATTGACTTAAAAATTCTTGCTAGGCAAGATAGAGGACACAGCATTCATTCAGAGAAAATCATCAAACCCTTTCCACAATGTTGCCCATAGAGAGAGAGATTGAACCCTATTAATTTTCAAGGTCAAAGGTCAAGGTCATTGGACTATTGACTAAAACCTTGTGAACAAGATAGAAAATTCAGCATTTCACAGGCAATTATCAAACCCTCCACAAATGTTGCCCATGGAGAAAGGATGAACCCTACTGATTTTCAAGGTCACTATTGACTACTGATTTAAATTCTTGTGAGCAAGATTAGTGGACACAGGCATTCATCAGTCAATCATATCAAACCTTTCACAAAATGTTGCCCATTGAGAGGAATGAACCCTATTAATTTTCAAAGTCAAGGGTCAAAGGTTACATTTAACGTTAATTTGGGAATAACTTGCGAAATAACAAGATATTCCATGAGGCGGCATGAATTTTTATGTAGCAAACACACACCGTTTCAAATGCATTTGTGACGTCATTCTAGGACGTCATAAAGAAGCAAGTTAGATTATACAAAATAACTGATGTTGCTTCAATCTTTTTTAGCCAATCAAAATTGCTTGTACAAGTAAAATTAATTATTCATTTTTCACTGAATTATGGCCCTTGGACTTAGAGAATTTCCAATAAATTATCAGTTTTCTCTGCACTTTTTTTCTCACCTGCTTGCGAATATTTTTTAATATTTGGTACATTTGCTTTGCCAATTACCAAGTTACAGATTCAAGTTCAAGTTTGGTTTTGATCCATTCTTTTGCACTGAATTATGGCCCCTTGGACATACATGTAATAAAAATTCGATTGCCTCATGCGTGAGGATTTGCTGAGTGAAGGGTGCAGATTGGGGGGAATTTGGCATGAGATATTTTTATACAGCGGATGATTTCATGTTGATAGAGGCCATTAAAACTCTTTAAAAGTACTAGCTGTAAATTTATTATTTATTACAATAACATTTATTATGTTTTAAACTTAATAAATTTTTCAAAAAATTTACCTTTTATATTCAGCAACTGTACATTTTTCGAATACACAACATGGTTTCTACTTTCGTTTTTGGTCAAGTGTGAGAGCTATCTTCCCTAAAAGTAGAGAAATTAGTCCGCACTCCGAATTAATAACATTGACCCAGCTAATTATTTAATAAACAAATAGAGCATGCAGGGTTCAGTGGAAGTTAATTAGCTACACATTAATTGTTGTTTATTTAACAAAATCAAGGGTCCATGCCAGGATCTCCAACAGAGGTCTTTGGTTTTCAAAGGTGTGAATTTTGACAGATTTTGGACACGTGCTGGGATAGATAAAGGTGTAAAAATCTCACACCCAGTGTTCAGTAGAGTTGGAAAATTAGTCACAATTCACACATACACAGTGCTTGGGACTTGAACAAAAACCCCACACGGTTTCTTGCACCCTAATTTGTCATCGTTGGATAATATACCAAATAAAAATTTTTGAACTGCGATTTTTTTTTATGCGTGAGATATTGGTACCCGCGCGCGAGGGGGTCGTGAGATTGCTTCAAAATGCGTGAGTCTCGCGCCAAAAGCGTTGAGATATCACATGTATGCTTTGGACTTAGAAAACTTTCATAAATTATTCAGTTTTCCACTTTTTTTTCTCAACTTGCTTGCAGATCATTCATTTGATATTTGGTACATTCCTTTGCCATTTACCAAGTTACAGATCAACAAGGTCGAATTGGATTTGATCTATTCATTCTTTGGCCAGGTTGCACGAGTGCCAAAACCGGCTTATAAAATGGTGAATGGCGGAGGCGGCGGCGGGCGGGTGGCAATAATTTATTCTGTAACCATTTACTCAGTAACTACTTACGTAGCCTCATGACATTTAACATTATCATCAGTGGGTGGTCCCATATGCGGGGATCCGATTTCAGACCTGTCCGACATCTACTTCCTGTCTTACCGACTTAGGAATATTTTCCAGTGTTATTCTTAATAGCGCAAATTTTCGTAACACTTTACTCCAGCAATTAATTATCGTAGCCTTCATGACCTTTGATATCCATCATTCAGCGGGTGGTCCCATATCGTGGGCATCCGATTTGAGACCTGTCCGACACACCTACTTCCTGTTTACTGAACATATTTACAGCAACCCGCATTTCTGTCTTTGATGCATTTTTCATTGTCCTATCCTGACTCACTAATATTCCCCTTTACCAAAAGTATATGATATAGCCTACATAATGAAATTAGAATATTGTTGCGGTCCAATAATTTGTGTAACCGGTAGGGGACTATGTATAGCTGTGCAATACTCTCAGAATGCTTGTTGAATACTTGAAATGCATTCATTTTTTTTTTTCATCTTTTCTAGAATTAAGAAGACATCAAGTACACTTACAATTAAAATAGAAAAGTTATCTGCTGCAGGGGAGAGGTAAGTGTTTAAGAGGGAAGCCTAGCTTTTTAATGTGTATTGCACACTGCCCTTAAAATTTAATTAATCATAGGTAAATTTTTTTTTGCTTCAGAAATATATACAAAGATGATGCTTCTGCTTTAAATAAAAAAATTCTTTGATACAATTTTGCAATTTTAAAATTTGATTGAAGAATTTGTATACATTCTAAGTCATATCGTCAGAACCTTAGTAACCCAAGTTTTGGCCAAAATTCACAAAATATAAACCTTAGAAGCCCAAGTTTTGGCCAAAATTCACAAAATATACCACATGTCCCATACAGTTTCAGTGATTTTTGTTTAGTGTATGTATTAATAGTACATAGTATTCAAGGTGACACATTTACACCGTCTTATTTAAAAGCAGTCAAAATGGTAATTTTTGAAAACATTGATTTTTTCCTCAGAAGACTTTCTTTTAGAGTTTAGATTTGGACAAAGTTTTTCTATCACATATGTGTAATAGAAAGCTGACCCTATCTGAAAGAAAATTGTGTAAAAAAAAAGAGGCAATTTATGTCAAAATACTAAAAATGTTTACAAAGTGCCGTGTTAATGTCATAATTCCAATATTATGCTATTTTGATCAAACTGGAATATTAATTGGGATTCTTGCACACATTTTGGAAACAATTAAAAGCATGACTGACTCCTTATCATACATAGTCCTTTCCCTTCTTATTCAATCATTGATCCACAATCTACCGTATATTTATACAACTGTAGCATATAAAGTAAACACTTTCCTCTGTAAAATGAAATCATGGAAGACAATTTGAAAATGAAATAAAAGGCTCTAAGTTCACCATACTTGCTTTCATATTATTTCAAGTTATGTAATGTTAGCTTTTAATGACATTCAAACAAAGCTTTCAGTTAGATTCATAGTGCTCTGTAGGATTATTTACGTGTTCTTAAGATAAATTCACAGATTTTTCCCTGAGAAAGTTTTACTTGATTATAGATAAAATTTTATTTCACTAAGAGATGACTATTTGCCATGCTTCCCAAAAAAATTGGGGGGGGGGTGTAGTTGCTGTTGTGTCTGTCCGTTTGTACCCCCAAGCTCTTATCTCCAAAACCTTTCATCAGAATTTATTGAGACATGGACTTTTAGACTAAAGTCTATCAAGGTCATTTTGGAAGGTCAAGATCACAGTTTTTGAACAGGTATTGATCATTTATTGAGGTACATTCACTGAATCTATTTCCTATATTTCCTTTGAAATTGACATGGCAATTATCATTAAAAAATGCATGTTTGTTGCAAACTAGTT